>JAGFBZ010002981.1:0-10253 GCA_018398805.1 Hirundichthys speculiger
ATTGATCACAACATTCCCTGTTTGGTATTTGGATTGCTACCTTCCCTGTTTGGTTTGGTATTATGGATCACTACCTTCCCTGGTTGGTATATGGTTGGTATCACTACCTTCACCTGGTTTGGTTTATGGATCACTACCTTCCCTGGTCACCCTTCCTTGGTTTATGGATCACGACCTTCCCTGGTTGGTATTTGGATCGCTACCTTCCCTGGTTGGTATTTGGTTTGCTACCTTCCCTGGTTGGTATTTGGATCTACCTTCCCTGGTTGGTATTTGGTCACTACCTTCCCTGGTTGGTCATTTGGATCACTACCTTCCCTGGTTGGTAATTGGTATTTGGATCACTACCTTCCCTGGTTGGATTATGGATCACTACCTTCCCTGGTTGGTATTTGGATCACTACCTTGCCTGGTTGATATATGGATCATTACCTTCCCTGGTTGGTTTTTGGATCACTACCTTCCCTGGTTGGTATTTGGATCATTACCTTCCCTGTTTGGTATATGGATCACTACCTTCCCTGGTTAGTATTTGGATCATTACCTTCCCTGGTTGGTATATGGATCACTACCCCCCCTGGTTGGTATATGGATCACTACCTTCCCTGGTTGGTATATTGATCACTACCTTCCCTGGTTGGTATTTGGATCACTACCTTCCCTGGTTGGTATTTGGATCACTACCTTCCCTAATTGGTATTTGGATCACGACCTTCCCTGGTTGGATTATGGATCACTACCTTCCCTGGTTGGTAATTGGATCACTACCTTCCTGGTTGGTATTTGGATCACGACCTTCCCTGGTTGGTATTTGGATCACGACCTTCCCTGGTTGGTATTTGGATCACAACCTTCCCTGGTTGGTAATTGGATCACTACCTTCCCTGGTTGGTATTTGGATCACAGCCTTCCCTGGTTGGTATTTGGATCACTACCTTGCCTGGTTGATATATGGATCATTACCTTCCCAGGTTGGTTTTTGGATCACTACCTTCCCTGGTTGGTATTTGGATCACTACCTTCCCTGGTTGGTATTTGGATCACTACCTTCACTGGTTGTTTATGGATCACTACCTTCCCTGGTTGGTATATGGATCACTACCTTCCCTGGTTGGTTTATGGATCACTACCTTCCCTAATTGGTATTTGGATCACGACCTTCCCTGGTTGGATTATGGATCACTACCTTCCCTGGTTGGTAATTTGGATCACTACCTTCCCTGGTTGGTATTGGATCACGGCACTTCCCTGGTTGGTATTTGGATCACAACCTTCCCTGGTTGGTATTGGATCACTACCTTCCTGGTTGGTATATAGATCACTACATTCCCTGGTTGGTATATGGATAACTACCTTCCCTGGTTGGTATTTGGATGACTACCTTGCCTGGTTGATATATGGATCACTACCTTCCCTGGTTGGTATATAGATCACTACCTTCACTGGTTGGTGTATGGATCACTACCTTCCCTGGTTGTTTATGGATCACTACCTTTCCTAATTGGTATTTTGGATCACGACCTTCCCTGGTTGGATTATGGATCACTACCTTCCCTGGTTGGTAATTGGATCACTACCTTCCCTGGTTGGTATTTGGATCACGGCCTTCCCTGGTTGGTATTTGGATCACTACCTTCCCTGGTTGGTATTTGGATCACTACCTTGCCTGGTTGGTATATGGATCACTACCTTCCCTGGTTGGTATATAGATCACTACATTCCCTGGTTGGTATATGGATAACTCCCTTCCCTGGTTGGTATTTGGATCATTACCTTCACTTGTTGGTATATGGATCACTACCTTCCCTGTTTGGTATATGGATCACTACCTTCCCTGGTTGGTATATGGATCACTACCTTCCCTGGTTGGTATTTAGATCGCTACCTTCCCTGGTTGGTATTTGGATTGCTACCCCCCCTGGTATGTATATGGATTACTACCTTCCCTGGTTGGTATATAGATCACTACATTCCCTGGTTGGTATATGGATAACTACCTTCCCTGGTTGGTATTTGGATCACTACCTTGCCTGGTTGATATATGGATCATTACCTTCCCTGGTTGGTTTTTGGATCACTACCTTGCCTGATTGATATATGGATCACTACCTTCCCTGGTTGGTATATAGATCACTACATTCCCTGGTTGGTATATGGATCACTACCTTCCCTGGTTGGTATATAGATCACTACATTCCCTGGTTGGTATATGGATCACTACCTTCCCTGGTTGGTATATGGATAACTACCTTCCCTGGTTGGTATTTGGATCACTACCTTGCCTGGTTGATATGTGGATCATTACCTTCCCTGGTTGGTTTTTGGATCATTACCTTCCCTGGTTGGTATATGGATCACTACCTTCCCTGGTTTTATTTGGATCATTACCTTCCCTGGTTGGTATATGGATCACTACCTTCCCTGGTTGGTATATGGATCACTACCTTCCCTGGTTGGTATTTGGATCACTACCTTGCCTGGTTGATATGTGGATCATTACCTTCCCTGGTTGGTTTTTGGATCATTACCTTCCCTGGTTGGTATATGGATCACTACCTTCCCTGGTTTGTATTTGGATCATTACCTTCCCTGGTTGGTATATGGATCACTACCTTCACTGGTTGGTATATGGATCACTACCTTCCCTGGTTGTTTTTTGGATCACTACCTTCCCTGGTTGGTATTGATCACAACATTCCCTGTTTGGTATTTGGATTGCTACCTTCCCTGGTTGGTATATGGATCACTACCTTCCCTGGTTGGTTTATGGATCACTACCTTCCCTGGTTGGTATATGGATCACTACCTTCACTGATTGGTTTATGGATAACTACCTTCCCTGGTTGGTATTTGGATCACTACCTTCCCTGGTTGGTATATGGATCACTACCTTCCCTGTTTGTTATTTGGATTGCTACCTTCCCTGGTTGGTATGTGGATCACGACCTTCCCTGGTTGGTTTATGGATCACTACCTTCCGTGGTTGGTATATTGATCACTACCTTCACTGGTTGGTGTATGGATCACTACCTTCCCTGGTTGTTTATGGATCACTACCTTCCCTGGTTGGTATATGGATCACTACCTTCCCTGGTTGGTTTATGGATCAATACCTTCCCTGGTTGGTATATGGATCACTACCTTCACTGGCTGGTATATGGATCACTACCTTCCCTGGTTGTTTATGGATCACTATCTTTCCTGGTTGGTATTTGGATCGCTACCTTCCCTGGTTGGTATTTGGTTTGCTACCTTCCCTGGTTGGTATTTGGATCACTACCTTGCCTGGTTGATATATATTGATCACTACCTTCCCTGGTTGGTATATGGATCACTACCTTCACTGGTTGGTGTATGGATCACTACCTTCCCTGGTTGTTTATGGATCACTACCTTCCCTAATTGGTATTTGGATCACGACCTTCCCTGGTTGGATTATGGATCACTACCTTCCCTGGTTGGTAATTGGATCACTACCTTCTCTGGATGGTATTTGGATCACGGCCTTCCCTGGTTGGTATTTGGATCACAACCTTCCCTGGTTGGTATATGGATCACTACCTTCACTGGTTGGTATATAGATCACTACATTCCCTGGTTGGTATTTGGATCACTACCTTGCCTGGTTGATATATGGATCACTACCTTCCCTGGTTGGTATATAGATCACTACCTTCACTGGTTGGTGTATGGATCACTACCTTCCCTGGTTGTTTATGGATCACTACCTTCCCTAATTGGTATTTGGATCACGACCTTCCCTGGTTGGATTATGGATCACTACCTTCCCTGGTTGGTAATTGGATCACTACCTTCCCTGGTTGGTATTTGGATCACGGCCTTCCCTGGTTGGTATTTGGATCACAACCTTCCCTGGTTGGTATATTGATCACTACCTTCACTGGTTGGTATATGGATCACTACCTTCCCTGGTTGGTATATAGATCACTACCTTCCCTGGTTGGTATATAGATCACTACATTCCCTGGTTGGTATATGGATAACTACCTTCCCTGGTTGGTATTTGGATAACTACCTTGCCTGGTTGATATATGGATCACTACCTTCCCAGGTTGGTATATAGATCACTACATTCCCTGGTTGGTATATGGATAACTTCCTTCCCTGGTTGGTATTTGGATCATTACCTTCACTTGTTGGTATATGGATCACTACCTTCCCTGTTTGGTATATGGATCACTACCTTCCCTGGTTGGTATATGGATCACTACCTTCCCTGGTTGGTATTTAGATCGCTACCTTCCCTGGTTGGTATTTGGATTGCTACCCCCCCTGGTTGGTATATGGATCACTACCTTCCCTGGTTGGTATATAGATCACTACATTCCCTGGTTGGTATATGGATAACTACCTTCCCTGGTTGGTATTTGGATCACTACCTTGCCTGGTTGATATATGGATCATTACCTTCCCTGGTTGGTTTTTGGATCACTACCTTGCCTGATTGATATATGGATCACTACCTTCCCTGGTTGGTATATAGATCACTACATTCCCTGGTTGGTATATGGATCACTACCTTCCCTGGTTGGTATATAGGATCACTACCTTCCCTGGTTGGTATATGGATCACTACCTTCCCTGGTTGGTATTGGATCACTACCTTCCCTGGTTGGTATTTGGATCACTACCTTGGGTTGGTATATGGATCATTACCTTCCCTGGTTGGTTTTTGGATCATTACCTTCCCTGGTTGGTATATGGATCACTACCTTCCCTGGTTGGTATTTGGATCATTACCTTCCCTGGTTGGTATATGGATCACTACCTTCACTGGTTGGTATATGGATCACTACCTTCCCTGGTTGTTTTTTTGGATCACTACCTTCCCTGGTTGGTATATGGATCACTACATTCCCTGTTTGGTATTTGGATTGCTACCTTCCCTGGTTGGTATATGGATCACTACCTTCCCTGGTTGGTTTATTGGATCACTACCTTCCCTGGTTGTATATGGTCATATGGATCACTACCTTCCCTGGTTGGTATATGGATCACTACCTTCCCTGGTTGGTATATGGATCACTACCTTCCCTGGTTGGTATATGGATCACTACCTTCCCTGGTTGGTATTGGATCACTACCTTCCCTGGTTGGTATTTGGATCACTACCTTCCCTGGTTGGTATATGGATCACTACCTTCCCTGGTTGGTTTTTGGATCACTACCTTCCCTGGTTGGTATATGGATCACTACCTTCCCTGGTTGATATTTGGATCATTACCTTCCCTGGTTGGTATATGGATCACTACCTTCCCTGGTTGGTATTTGGATCACTACCTTCCCTGGTTGGTATTTGGATCACTACCTTGCCTGGTTGATATATGGATCATTACCTTCCCTGGTTGGTTTTTGGATCACTACCTTCCCTGGTTGGTATATATGGATCACTACCTTCCCTGGTTTGGTATTTGGATCACTACCTTCCCTGGTTGGTATTGGTTTGGATCACTTCTTCCCTGGTTGGTATATGGATCACTACCTTCCCTGGTTGTTTTTTGGATCACTACCTTCCCTGGTTGGTATGGATCACAACATTCCCTGGTTTGGTATTTGGATCTACCTTCCCTGGTTGGTATATGGATCACTACCTTCCCTGGTTGGTATTGGATCACTACCTTCCCTGGTTGGTATATGGATCACTACCTTCCCTGGTTGGTTATTGGATCACTACCTTCCCTGGTTGGTATTTGGATCACTACCTTCCCTGGTTGGTATTGGATCACTACCTTCCCTGGTTTGGATATTTGGATTGGATACCCCCCTTCCCTGGTTGGTATTTGGATCACTACCTTCCCTGGTTGGTTTATGGATCACTACCTTCCCTGGTTGGTATATTGGATCACTACCTTCCCTGGTTGGTATGGATCACTACCTTCCCTGGTTGGTTTATGGATCACTACCTTCCCTGGTTGGTATATGGATCACTACCTTCCCTGGTTGGTTTATGGATCAATACCTTCCCTGGTTGGTATATGGATCACTACCTTCCTGGTGGTATATGGATCACTACCTTCCCTGGTTGGTTTATGGATCACTATTCCTTTCCCTGGTTGGTATTTGGATCGCTACCTTCCCTGGTTGGTATTTGGATCACTACCTTCCCTGGTTGGTATTTGGATCACTACCTTGCCTGGTTGATATATGGATCACTACCTTCCCTGGTTGGTATATGGATCACTACCTTCACTGGTTGGTGTATGGATCACTACCTTCCCTGGTTGTTTATGGATCACTACCTTCCCTAATTGGTATTTGGATCACGACCTTCCCTGGTTGGATTATGGATCACTACCTTCCCTGGTTGGTAATTGGATCACTACCTTCCCTGGTTGGTATTTGGATCACGGCCTTCCCTGGTTGGTATTTGGATCACAACCTTCCCTGGTTGGTATATGGATCACTACCTTCACTGGTTGGTATATAGATCACTACCTTCCCTGGTTGGTATATGGATAACTACCTTCCCTGGTTGGTATTTGGATCACTACCTTGCCTGGTTGATATATGGATCACTACCTTCCCTGGTTGGTATATAGATCACTACCTTCACTGGTTGGTGTATGGATCACTACCTTCCCTGGTTGTTTATGGATCACTACCTTCCCTAATTGGTATTTGGATCACGACCTTCCCTGGTTGGATTATGGATCACTACCTTCCCTGGTTGGTAATTGGATCACTACCTTCCCTGGTTGGTATTTGGATCACGGCCTTCCCTGGTTGGTATTTGGATCACAACCTTCCCTGGTTGGTATATGGATCACTACCTTCACCTGGTTGGTATATGGATCACTACCTTCCCTGGTTGGTATATGGATCACTACCTTCCCTGGTTGGTATATAGATCACTACCTTCCCTGGTTGGTATATGGATCACTACCTTCCCTGGTTGGTATTTGGATCACTACCTTGCCTGGTTGATATATGGATCACTACCTTCCCTGGTTGGTATATAGATCACTACATTCCCTGGTTGGTATATGGATAACTTCCTTCCCTGGTTGGTATTTGGATCATTACCTTCACTTGTTGGTATATGGATCACTACCTTCCCTGTTTGGTATATGGATCACTACCTTCCCTGGTTGGTATATGGATCACTACCTTCCCTGGTTGGTATTTAGATCGCTACCTTCCCTGGTTGGTATTTGGATTGCTACCCCCCCCTGGTTGGTATATGGATCACTACCTTCCCTGGTTGGTATATAGATCACTACATTCCCTGGTTGGTATATGGATAACTACCTTCCCTGGTTGGTATTTGGATCACTACCTTGCCTGGTTGATATATGGATCATTACCTTCCCTGGTTGGTATTTGGATCACTACCTTTCCCCTGGTTGGTATATAGATCACTACATTCCCTGGTTGGTATATGGATCACTACCTTCCCTGGTTGGTATATGGATAACTACCTTCCCTGGTTGGTATTTGGATCACTACCTTGCCTGGTTGATATGTGGATCATTACCTTCCCTGGTTGGTTTTTGGATCATTACCTTCCCTGGTTGGTATATGGATCACTACCTTCCCTGGTTTGGTATTTGGATCATTACCTTCCCTGGTTGGTATATGGATCACTACCTTCCCTGGTTGGTATATGGATCACTACCTTCCCTGGTTGTTTTTTGGATCACTACCTTCCCTGGTTGGTATTGATCACAACATTCCCTGTTTGGTATTTGGATTGCTACCTTCCCTGGTTGGTATATGGATCACTACCTTCCCTGGTTGGTTTATGGATCACTACCTTCCCTGGTTGGTATATGGATCACTACCTTCACTGGTTGGTTTATGGATAACTACCTTCCCTGGTTGGTATTTGGATCACTACCTTCCCTGGTTGGTATATGGATCACTACCTTCCCTGTTTGTTATTTGGATTGCTACCTTCCCTGGTTGGTATATGGATCACGACCTTCCCTGGTTGGTTTATGGATCACTACCTTCCGTGGTTGGTATATTGATCACTACCTTCACTGGTTGGTGTATGGATCACTACCTTCCCTGGTTGTTTATGGATCACTACCTTCCCTGGTTGGTATATGGATCACTACCTTCCCTGGTTGGTTTATGGATCAATACCTTCCCTGGTTGGTATATGGATCACTACCTTCACTGGCTGGTATATGGATCACTACCTTCCCTGGTTGTTTATGGATCACTATCTTTCCTGGTTGGTATTTGGATCGCTACCTTCCCTGGTTGGTATTTGGTTTGCTACCTTCCCTGGTTGGTATTTGGATCACTACCTTGCCTGGTTGATATATGGACCATTACCTTCCCTGGTTGGTTTTTCGATCACTACCTTCCCTGGTTGGTATTTGGATCACTACCTTCCCTAATTAGTATTTGGATCACGACTTTCCCTGGTTGGTTTATGGATCACTACCTTCCCTGGTTGGTAATTGGATCACTACCTTCCCTGGTTGGTATTTGGATCACTACCTTCCCTGGTTGGTATTGGATCACTACCTTCCCTGGTTGGTATTTGGATCACTACCTTCCCTGGTTGGTATTTCGTTTGCTACCTTCCCTGGTTGGTATTTGGATCACTACCTTGCCTGGTTGATATATGGATCATTACCTTCCCTGGTTGGTTTTTGGATCACTACCTTCCCTGGTTGGTATTGATCACAACATTCCCTGTTTGGTATTTGGATTGCTACCTTCCCTGGTTGGTATATGGATCACTACCTTCCCTGGTTGGTTTATGGATCACTACCTTCCCTGGTTGGTATATGGATCACTACCTTCACTGGTTGGTGTATGGATCACTACCATCCCTGGTTGTTTATGGATCACTACCTTCCCTGGTTGGTATATGGATCACGACCTTCCCTGGTTGTTTATGGATCACTACCTTCCCTGGTTGGTATTTGGATCGCTACCTTCCCTGGTTGGTATTTGGTTTGCTACCTTCCCTGGTTGGTATTTGGATCACTACCTTCCCTAATTGGTATTTGGATCACGATCTTCCCTGGTTGGATTATGGATCACTACCTTCCATGGTTGGTATTTGGATCACTACCTTGCCTGGTTGATATATGGATCATTACCTTCCCTGGTTGGTTTTTGGATCACTACCTTCCCTGGTTGGTATTTGGATCATTACCTTCCCTGTTTGGTATATGGATCACTACCTTCCCTGGTTAGTATTTGGATCATTACCTTCCCTGGTTGGCATATGGATCACTACCTTCCCTGGTTGGTATATAGATCACTACCTTCCCTGGTTGGTATTTGGATCACTACCTTCCCTGGTTATTGGATATATTGGATCACTACCTTCCTGGTTGGTATATGGATCACTACCTTCCCTGGTTGGTATATGGATCACACTACCTTCCCTGGTTGGTTTATGGATCACTACCTTCCCTGGTTGGTATTGGATCACTACCTTCCTGGTTGGTATATGGATCACTACCTTCCCTGGTTGGTATATGGATCACTACCTTCCCTAATTGGTATTTGGATCACGACCTTCCCTGGTTGGATTATGGATCACTACCTTCCCTGGTTGGTAATTGGATCACTACCTTCCCTGGTTGGTAATTGGATCACTACCTTCCCTGGTTGGTATTTGGATCACGGCCTTCCCTGGTTGGTATTTGGATCACAACCTTCCCTGGTTGGTATATGGATCACTACCTTCACTGGTTGGTATATGGATCACTACCTTCCCTGGTTGGTATATAGATCACTACCTTCCCTGGTTGGTATGGATCACTACCTTCCCTGGTTGGTATATGGATCACTACCTTCCCTGGTTGGTATTTGGATCACTACCTTCCTGGTTGATATATGGATCACTACCTTCCCTGGTTGGTATATTGGATCACTACCTTCCCTGGTTGGTATATGGATCACTACCTTCCCTGGTTGGTATTTGGATCACTACCTTCCCTGGTTGGTATTTGGATCACTACCTTCCCTGGTTGGTATATGGATCACTACCTTCCCTGGTTGGTATATAGATCACTACATTCCCTGGTTGGTATATGGATAACTACCTTCCCCTGGTTGGTATTTGGATCACACCTTGCTGGTTGATATATGGACCCTTCCCTGGTTGTTTTGGATCAACCTTCCCTGGTTGGTATATGGATCACTACCTTCCTGGTTGGTATATGGTCACTACTTCCCTGGTTGGTATATGGATCACTACCTTCCTGGTTGGTATATGGATCACTATACATTCCCTGGTTGGTATAGGATCACTACCTTCC
>JAGFBZ010002982.1:0-29631 GCA_018398805.1 Hirundichthys speculiger
ACAGGTGAAACAGAAAAAAGTGCATTAGCTGCTCCACAACCTGCCAGTCACGTCTCAGGGTTTAACCAACTCTGACAAAAACTCAGTTTGGACGATTTACCCTTTCTCCTTCGTTTACTGGAAAATGTTAATTTCAGGCTTGTCGGGTCCCAGCTCCTTAACAAGAAGTTTTTTTCTTTTCTCCGTCGTCCGTCTCACAAAAGGGAACATTAATAATGATTTTCACCGAATTAGGTGGAAGCTGCTCTTGAACTCCAGTTGTCGCCATCTCTCTTCCTCGTCGCCCGTATTTTTTTTTCTCCCGACGAAGGACAGAGTCTGGGAGTCGCTCTACGAAATAAAACTACCGCTGGCCCTTCACGTAGCTCTAGCTCATAAACCTTCACGCATTTTACGTAGCTGTTGGGGCGACATTTCCAGCGCCCCATCGGCATTAAATTTGGTGACGTTGATAGGCCAATTATCAATCATTTTTACCTAGCAACCATAACCGGATTGGCTATTCAGCTGCAGGTCAGGGGCGCTTTGCCGAGCGCCCCGTGAGAGAATGACGTGAGTGTCAGTTGGTGGAAATGTTGTTTAAATTATTTAAATCGCATGTAGGCACACACATACTATTGATTAATCTGATGCTGATCAAAAAAATAAATAAAAATAAAATAGAATAAATATTTTTCCCCTCCACAGCTGGTGGGGCGGCGCCCCAGCGCCCCCTATGGGCCAGCCGCCTCTGGACAGCACATCACAGCCCAGTCAGTCAGACTGAATCAGACAGGGTGGTAACTGAGTAGCAGAACAATGCATGCTGGGTAACTGAGTAGCAGAACAATGCATGCTGGGTAACAGAGTAGCAGAACAATGCATGTTGGGTAACTGAGTAGCAGAACAATGCATGCTGGGTAACTGAGTAGCAGAACAATGCATGCTGGCGCTGACATTGTAGCAAATCCTCTGTCATTTACCACAACTGAGAAGCATTGATTGTTTACTATCATATAGAAGCATTAGTATGTATTGTAGGGCGATTCAATTGGCAGCCCGTGGGCCACATGTGGGCCCTACAGCGCCCTCTTGTGGTCCAACTGATACTACATACTGAAAGGGAAAACAGTCAAATGCTACTTTTTTGATGTTTTTTTGTTTTTTTTGTCATTGCTTTTCTTCACATTTAGGCAAAGGAAATATTTTTATCTGGTGGCTAACTCTGCATAGTTCTTAAAGACACAGGCACCTATTTTAGGCTACCACACAGTGTAGCCAAGCCTACGAGCCCAATCTGCATTTACACACCTTATTTAAAACATTATGTGTTTCATCAACTGATATATGCTATTAATTTATTCAGATTAATAATTGTTCACATACATAGACTACCGTCAATCATAAATATTCAATATTTATAATGGACGTAACATTGTACTTAAAAAACATGTGGCCTAGCTTAGGTGCTTAGTTTTAAAATCTGGCCCAAACAAATTTCTAATTGAGTAGCTGTGATGCATTGTTTTATATTTAATTTTATTTTATTTGCAGTACTGATAGTCTGAGTGAGTGAGTGTCTCATTATAACTATATCTTTACTCATTGTTCCAGTTTAGCCTTAAATAGAAGGTACTCTCCAAATATAGCATCCAGCTTGGTGTTATCCAGCTGTGGCTTTGATTCCACATCTTTGTGGCCCCTGACTGCCTCCTGGTCAAACTTGAATTGGACAGCGTCTCTTTGCCTTAGATGAGCACCGCAACATCCCCAATGTACAACGCTGAACAGTCCTCAGAGACTTCAGCTTTAGTCTTGGGACTTTTACATCACAACCTGGCATAAGAGGCACCTGCAAAACACTTTAATATTACTCAGTGATGAAACTGTGGATATTCTCATTTATCCAGGTCAATTCCATTCCCGCAACAACTGAATCACAGGCAACTGGACTTAGATTTGTCTAGAAGACGTTTGCCTCTGTAGTGTAAAATTGTTGTCTGGTTCGTCACTGATCTCAAAATACCCTAAGTTCTTAACGTATGGAAATCCAAAATACAAAGTCAAACAAACTGGTTCAAAGGTCAAAAGAAGGTTTTATTGTTAATACAATAGCTCCTTCTGAGACAACGCCCGGGCAAAGTCTGAATCACCGTACAAATGCTTTGTCTTTTATACAGTCTGGGGCAAGGGCAGCACCGCCTCTTGCCCCTCCTTTTTCTCCTCCCCCTTTTCTCTGGGTTTCCTCTGTTAGACTAAAATTTTCATATTTAACTGTGGCTGGCCAGTTGAGGTTGGTATTTTTTTTTTTTTTTTTATCAATTAGCACCTCCTCCTAAAAGTACAACTCACTTGTTCTTAAAGAGCTGACTCATGTAAGTCTGAATCATCATCTGGAGTGCACGGTACTTTTTGGTGACTCATATTCCTGCTGCAAGGTGTTTTTTTGGTGATTCACTTTCCAAACAGCTGACACTCTTTATCAGGACATAATGTGCTTACAGGTGCTTTCCATATCTCCTCATATGATCATGACTCATGCTTCTTTGGGAAATAGGACATTACACTGAGGGCCCTATCTTGCACCTCCCAATACCCAATACCCAATACCCATTACCTGCAAATCTCAGATTTAGGAGCCTCTGCCAACCGAAATGCAATCTTCCACCTCCCAAAACCTGTTACCCATTTTGCCGTCTCCCTTAAGCACATTGTGGGCGCGGCAATGGGCGTGTCTCCTGCGCTTTCCACGAAT
The DNA here is from genome assembly GCA_018398805.1 of Hirundichthys speculiger. Classification (NCBI taxonomy): domain Eukaryota; kingdom Metazoa; phylum Chordata; class Actinopteri; order Beloniformes; family Exocoetidae; genus Hirundichthys; species Hirundichthys speculiger. The sequence goes on from JAGFBZ010002982.1 coordinate 2,735, forward strand.
TCAGTATCTTGCGGTACTGGTATCTCGCAGATTTTGGGTATTGGGTAATGGGTGGTCTGACCACCCATTACCCAATACCCAAAATCTGCGAGACACCAGTACCGCAAGATACCGAGTTTGTAGAAAGCGCAACTGGCATGTCGGCGCGTAAAAGAGCGCGTCCAAATCCTGTCATTGCGCGTCCACCCAGTCACATGTGGACTGCGCAATGCGCAATGTTATCGAAAATTTGAAAGTGATCCAGAATCCAGGATTTCTTCCGGATCACACCCAAAATAAAATCAGTTCTTCCTTTTCACATTTCTGACAACCTCCTGAAAATGTCATCAAAATCCATCCATAACTTTTTGAGTTATCTTGAACACATCCCCTGCGCACAGACGCACAGCTGCGCCAAGACGCATAGCCGCTGGAAGCGGTGCTTTTTAAAATACTGCAGAACGGATCATTGGATGAGCATTGAGCCAGAGGAACAGGTATGATGACATCTACCTTCTACCAGTGAGCGCATCTCGGGTGCTCCAGTGCACAAGGAGAGGGTCAGAGGGATACGAGCACAGTACAAGAAACTCCACAACAGAGTTCTGTGATCTCCTCGTTTTCTCCACAGCAAACATCTGAATGAGATCATGTCACAGCTGTACAGAAATCACCTGCCCTTAAAAGAATAATAATGTATGAAAGTAATACAGTGATGCATAATCGAGAGGTAGAGCCGGTTGTGCAGTCCACATGTGACTGGGTGGACGCGCAATGACAGGATTTGGACGCGCTCTTTTACGCGCCGACATGCCAGTTGCGCTTTCTACAAACTCGGTATCTTGCGGTACTGGTGTCTCGCAGATTTTGGGTATTGGGTAATGGGTGGTCAGACCACCCATTACCCAATACCCAAAATCTGCGAGATACCAGTACCGCAAGATACTGAATTCGTGGAAAGCGCAGGAGACACGCCCATTGCCGCGCCCACAATGTGCTTAAGGGAGACGGCAAAATGGGTAACAGGTTTTGGGAGGTGGAAGATTGCATTTCGGTTAGCAGAGGCTCCTAAATCTGAGATTTGCAGGTAATGGGTATTGGGTATTGGGTATTGGGAGGTGCAAGATAGGGCCCTAAGGGCCCAATCTTGCGCCAAACCTCCTAAAGCTGCTATTAAGGGATATTAGGTATTGGGAGGGGCGTTCCCCCACAAAGAACGCAATCTTCCACCTCCCAAAACCCGCGATCTTACCTGCAAAAACCACTATATTATGCACACATTATGCATGGGAGTGGTTAGGGCGTTCCACCTGTTTAACCAATCAGTGCGTCAGTAGCCATTGCCTTTAAGAGCAGGTTGTGCTACCTGCAAACTGCTATGGAGCGTCTTTTCACCCAGATCAAAAGCAGCTCTCATGGGCAGCTGGTCTGGGACTCTGTTGTAGAGCTTCCTCCTCTTCTTTCCTCCTCCTCTGCACTGATATATACATAACTAGCTCTAACTAATGTGGAGCAAATGATTTAATCATTTCTTTTGTACTCCAAGAAGTTCCAACAAACTGCTCGGAAAAAAATAGAGCCGGTGAGCTTCCAGGAAAGCATTTCTTAACTAGAAAAGCACTCAGAGAGCGCAGACCTCCGCCAAGCACAACAGTTCTCCCATACAGCGATTTACAGATTGGGATAAAATCCGCCTTCTGGATCAGATCCGGATCAGCCTCTGAAATTTTATAGAGGTTTTCAGTGTCAATACCTGAGTTAAATTTAATGAGCTGTGGGCAATAATTAACGGAGATGTTTAGAAACAAAATTTCCGGCCCCATTGAGCGCGTGTTACGGTCTCAAGCCGGGTTGTGAACCGCAACCTTCCACCTCTGGGGCTCATGCGCACAACCCACTGCGCCACCTTCAATCCTCTACATAGACACTCAGATCCACCTCTGTTTCACCTTCCCATCCGACGAGCAGCCCAGGTGTGGCACTGCACACCTGTACCTGTTCAGTCATCATTCAACCAGACTCGTCTCCAGATCTTCCCACAGAAACGCCTGATCCAGCCATTCGCAGTGCCACCTCCTTGCCTTCGTCGTCCCCTGGATTGTTGGTTTGGCTGCCAACCCTCGAATCCTCCTTTTTTACATCTGAGAGAATTAAACTCTTAAAATTCCAGAACTCCCTTCCTGTCTCCATTGTGGTTGCTTTAGGGTTCAAGAAACAACTAAACAGCGCAATGTTATCGAAAATTTGAAAGTGATCCAGAATCCAGGATTTCTTCCGGATCACACCCAAAATAAAATCAGTTCTTCCTTTTCACATTTCTGACAACTCCTCAAAATGTCATCAAAATCCGTCCATAACTTTTTGAGTTATCTTGAACATATCCCCTGCGCAAAGACGCACAGCTGCGCCAAGACGCATAGCCGCTGGGAGTGGTGCTTTTTTCACAGCAGAGTTCTGTGATCTCCTCGTTTCCTCCACAGCAAACATCTGAATGAGATCATGCCACAGCTGTACAGACATCATCTGCCCTTAAGAGAATAATAACGTATGACAGTAATACACTGATGCATAATCGAGAGGTAGAGCGTTTGTGCAGTCCACATGTGACTGGGTGGACGCGCAATGACAGGATTTGGACGCGCTCTTTTACGTGCCGACATGCCAGTTGCGCTTTCCACAAACTCGGTATCTTGCGGTACTGGTATCTCGCAGATTTTGGGTATTGGGTAATGGGTGGTCTGACCACCCATTACCCAATACCCAAAATCTGCGAGATACCAGTACCGCAAGATACCGAATCTGTGGAAAGCGCAGGAGACACGCCCATTGCTGCGCCCACAATGTGCTTAAGGGAGACGGCAAAATGGGTAGCAGGTTTTGGGAGGTGGAAGATTGCATTTCGGTTGGCAGAGGCTCCTAAATCTGAGATTTGCAGGTAATGGGTATTGGGTATTGGATATTGGGAGGTGCAAGATAGGGCCCTACACCTCTTATCCAAGTGGCTTCATCAGTTCTCAACGTATCGGTCTGACTAGTCCACACTTCCAAATCCATCATGATTTGTATACATTCAGTACAAAGTTGATGAATATGCTTTCTTTCTAACTTATGTTTACAATCACAAAGTGTAAAGGTAAATTGTATAGCAAATCTTTACCCACATGGATAAACACATACAGGATCAATGCATTTTGAGGTATTTACCATATGATCAGGGTCAGACAACACTTGAGGAGAGGCAGGTGCACAAACTTGTGTGTCTGGTGTGGGTGTTGAGCAGGTGGATGCAGGAGTTAAGATCTGAACTGGGATTTTTTTCAGCGCCGTCACTACTGCTGGAAGCTCTGTAAAGGGGATGAAAACAAGACAACAAAAGTTTTGTGTCATTACTGTGTTTTGAGACCATTTGAAAACATTAAATGAAACATTTTTGTTATGAAGACGGTGCCTGGAAGTAGAGCTGATCAGGCAGGAACAGGAAGCAGGAGGAGACTGAATTAGCCATAACCTATATATGTCAGGTTGAAGTCGGGTGTGGACTTTTTCCACCCTTGCAGCAGATCCCAGAACTCCCTGCCAGCAGTTGTTTGTCTGTGTGATTTGTGAGTCTCTTTTTCAGATTACAATTCTTCAGTATGGGAGTATATGAACATTTCAGACAAACCTTCAGTCGTTAAAAGCTGATGTTTTATATTTTGCTTTAGGCTACTTGAATTGATAGAAGGAAAATACCTCTCATAGCATCTGGTATCTCTTTCCAACGGTCTGCTTTCAGACTCTCGATTTCACCCTGAAGCTCTTTAAGTTTCTTCTGTTCCCCACTCCAGTTTCTGGGCAGCTGCTTCTCATCTGTTGACTCCTCATTTGAGTTATCTGACTACACCAAAACACATGAAATAAATGAAAGAATCAGGCAGAAAATCAGGAAGAATCGGTATCAGGCAGGAAATCCACACCATAATTATTGATTCAGCTTCAAATATCATAATAGTCAAATCATTTATCTCTGAGGAAATGTTGTATGCCAGCTGCTTCTTCAGCTCTTCTATCATTTGGTAATCAATATTTTCTGTTATTTTGTCTGCTTTTCATTGAAGCACAGGTTACATCCACATTTGGATAACATGAAGCCAATATATTCTTCCAAAGTCTGTTTTCACATAAATACCTCCTTACATATTTTCCTAAAATAAACTTATCACAATCTATATAAAACCAAAGATAAACATTTATCCTTTAAATCCTGTTCTGTCTATCATCAATCATGTTTGCACTTCTCCCTTATACACACGTCATCTTTGTCCTCTCATCAAGAGTATTTTTGTAATAACTGTATGTTTTATAAGTGTTCACTTATAACAGTGTTCTACTGTTCATACAGTAGCACTGACCTCTCACATCATGAAGGTCATGGAGAGACTGGTACTTTCACACCTCAGACCACTGGTGTCCCCCTCACAGGACCCCCTGCAGTTTGCTTATCAGCCCCACATTGGGGTTGATGATGCAATCTTCTATCTACTGCAGAGGGTCTACTCCTACCTGGACAGCCCCAACACCTCAGTCCGCATCACGTTCTTTGACTTCTCCAGTGCCTTTAACACCATCCAGCCCAGGCTGCTGAAGGCCAAACTGGAGAGTATGCGGGTGGATGCTCCCCTCATCAACTGGATCCATGACTATCTGACGGGCAGACCTCAGTTTGTGAGATTACAGAACTGTGTGTCTGGTCGTCTGATCAGTGACATCGGCGCCCCCCCCCCGGGAACTGTGCTGTCGCCCTTCCTCTTCACCACATACACATCTGACTTTCAGTGCCGCACTGAGTCGTGTCATCTGCAGAAATTCTCTGATGACACGGCCATTGTGGGGTGTGTGGGGGGAGGGAGGGAGGCTGAGTACAGGGACCTGATCAGCCACTTTGTGGATTGGTGTGGGGAGAACCACCTGCAGCTGAACGTGACTAAGACCAGGGAGATGGTGGTGGACTTCAGGAGGAACAAGCCCCCACCTTCCCCTGTCAGCATCAGTGGGAGGGATGTTGAGCTAGTGGACACATACAAGTACCTTGGTGTGACACTGGACAACAAACTGGACTGGTCTGCCAACACTGAGGTTGCCTACAAGAAGGTCCAGAGCCGACTCTACTTCCTGAGGAGGCTCAGGTCCTTCAATGTGTGCAACAAAATGCTGCAGATGTTTTATCGGTCTGTTGTGGCGAACGTCCTCTTCTTTGCTGTGGTGTCTTGGGGGGCAGGCATCAGGGCTAAGGACGCCAACAGACTGAATAAACTCATCAAAAAAGCTGAGTCTGCTGTTGGCTCTAAACTGGTCCCACTGGAGGAGGTGGTGAAAGAGAGGATGCTAGCAAAACTGCTGGCTATCCTTGACAACCTCTCTCATCCCCTCCACAAAATCCTGGACAAGTTGAAGAGCAGCTTCAGCGGCAGACTCCTTCAACCCCGCTGCTCAAAGGAACGACACAGGAGGTCGTTCCTTCCTAGTGCAATTAAAATCTATAACTCCTGGTTGTCAGGGAATAATCACTGCTGATTACTTCTGCCACTGCCTTCTGTTAATGCTGCATTATCACTTTATTACATTATTACAGTTTTATTATTACATTATTACAGTTTTATTATTACTGTTTTATTACTACTGGTTATTACATTATTACAGTTTTATTATTACAGTTTTATTATTACAGTTTTATTATTACTGGTTATTACATTATTACAGTTTTATTATTACAGTTTTATTACTACTGGTTATTACATTATTACAGTTTTATTATTAGAGTTTTATTATTACTGGTTATTACATTATTACAGTTTTATTATTACTGGTTATTACATTATTACAGTTTTATTATTACTGTTTTGTTATTTTACTTTATTATTACTGGTTATTACATTATTACAGTTTTATTATTACTGTTATTACATTATTACAGTTTTATTATTACTGTTATTATTATTACAGTTTTATTATTACTGGTTATTACATTATTACAGTTTTATTATTACAGTTTTATTATTACAGTTTTATTATTACTGGTTATTACATTATTACAGTTTTATTATTACAGTTTTATTATTACTGGTTATTACATTATTACAGTTTTATTATTACTGGTTATTACATTATATTACAGTTTTATTATTACTGGTTATTACATTATTACAGTTTTATTATTACAGTTTTATTATTACTGGTTTTATTATTATTATTACAGTTTTATTATTACTGGTTATTACATTATTACAGTTTTATTATTACAGTTTTATTATTACTGGTTATTACATTATTACAGTTTTTATTATTACAGTTTTATTATTACATTATTACAGTTTTATTATTACTGGTTATTACATTACAGTTATTACAGTTTTATTATTACAGTTTTATTATTACTTTTATTATTACTGTTTATTACATTACAGTTTTATTACAGTTTATTATTACTGGTTATTACATTATTACAGTTTTATTATTACAGTTTTATTATTACTGGTTATTACATTATTACAGTTTTATTATTACAGTTTTATTATTACTGGTTTTGCACACTGTTTTTGTCTACTTACCTTTTATTTAGTGTCTTGTTTTGCACACTGTTTTTAGTCTATTTATTGTTCTGTTTCTGCACACTGTTTTTTGTCTATTTATTGCCTATTTAATGTCTATTTAATGTCCTGTCTATTTATGTATATTTTTGTATCTGCTGCAACAAGCCAATTTCCCCTCGGGGATTATTAAAGTATTTTCAATTTTCAATTTTTTTTTTTATTTTTATAACAAAATAAATCTGGTTTGCAGTTAAGCTATATTACATTTACACTATAAGAACACAAACCATTAGCTGACTCCATTTCTCCATTTATATTAGCTCATAAACAGCTGTAGTTACTAGTGATGTTACGAGGCGTGCCGAGGCTCCGAAGCGAGTATCGAGAAATGGAGGGGGCGTGTCCAGGAAGGGTGTATCGAGGCTTGCTTCGTTTAGGGGAGGAGCCAAAAGCGATGACGTCCGAAGCTTCGCTGCCCGGCTGTACCACGTGACTGCTTCAGGAAGTGGTTCAGGTCTTGTCGCGGGGTTTGACAGCTTTATAAATGCCACAGGCTCCATTCAAAATGTGGGTGTTTGTAGGCGAGTTGCGGTCAGTTCAGAGTGTGGATAGAGTTTGGATAGCTTGGATACTAGAATCTGGATAGCGTTTATATAGTTTGTGGTAGTTCAGCATATAGTTTGTACATGATGGCACAAACATTTTTATGCAGCCCAGCATCCTCTGTGCCATGTGAAAGGGTGTTCTCCAAGGCTGAAGAGATTGTGTCTAAAAAAAGGAATCGGTTAAAACCAAAAACTGTGGAAAAATTGCTATTTCTGAATAAATATACATAAAATCACCCCTTTAATGGTCATCATTGTCCAAGTTACACAAGGATATTCAGCGAGCCCCTCTGTAGTTCCACAAACACTTTCACTGTTCTCTGCCCGAATAAGCTCAGGTGATTTTCTTAAAATGACAGTAAAACTGAGCGGCCCCGGTAGCTCAGTGGTTAGGACGGGCGGTCCATGTACAGAGGCTACAGTCCTCGTGTGGCTGGTCGCGAGTTCGACTCCTGGCTCGTCCACCCTTTGACACGTGTCTTTCCTGTTCTTATGATACTACTTTGGGAAACATTAAACAGAGATTACATTCAAACAACATTTTATTATTCACTTGATCATTTATGTAGACCAATTATTTGGTCATACACATTTTGTTATGCACAGTCATTTGCAAGAGCCATAACTGATACATAAATTCAATGCATCACATCTTCAGATTCAGCTGGCTGTGATTATAAACCTGACCAGTAGGTGGTGTCACGCAGGGCCGTCGCAAGGGGGGGTGAAGGGGGCGGTTCGCCCAGGGCCCCGCGCTGTGACGTACCTATGACGGGCCTCACACTTGACCAATGAGTTTTGTTTATCTAATAATTTCATGTGGTCATTAGAAGGCTAAGACATTAATGTCTTTAAAATAAAACGCTTCAATTTCATTTCAGTATACATAAAGGTTGTTTTACATGAAATAAAGTATATAAATATTCTTTAATAAAGTTTAGTTCCTCAAACGTTGCTTAATGACGTAGGTACTTAGGCAGTGCGTCGGTTCTCTTGCAGCAGGTGCCATCAGCAGACTGAAGGAGATAATGTCGGCAGCCAGCCGCAAGAGAGACTGCTGTTGAAAATTTCAGTCAGGCGCTGAGAAACGAAAGAAACTGAAAAAGAGAGAGGAGTTCAACAAGACACTTCATGGGTCTCTGCAATGTGTAATGTGGAAAGTTTTACTGTAAGTTTATTTTAATGTTAAATATTCTGACATCATTTATGCTCTTGTTATTGTATTTATGAATTGCTGATAATACACGGCTGATGGCCAAAGATGTATATTGAGTCTGTCTGCTAATTGTTGTTTCTTACTTTCCATTGTTTATTATTATTATTATTATTATTATTATTATTATTATTATTATTATTATTATTATATGTTGCTACTAACACTACAAACAGGTTGCAATTTGTCCTCGCTCCGACGTAGAGCTGCGAGGCTGTCTGCATGCGCACGTGAAAATAGGTTATCCTGAAAAGGGTCTCGCATCTCAAGTCTCCCCCGGGCCCCGCCCCCCCCCTGCGACGGCCCTGGTGTCATGTGCATATGAAGCAGCAAGAAATGAACCTTTTCTCAAACCAATTGGCTGAAGTGTTACGATGGTTCACGAGGCTTCATCTCACCATCACTAGTAGTTACATAAAATATGAGTAACTAACCTGGAAATATTGAAAATATTATCCCAAAAATCAGCAACGCAGGACAACAGTTGTTTAACCGGATTATGAGCCCAACTTCCTCTGCACACTTTTAAGCGTCCCAGTGATGCAGCTGGTCAGTGCTGCCACCAAGTGTCCATTTGATGAAACAGCATGTCATCGTGTGCTCGCTTATCATAAATTTGACAGAATAAAATAAAATACAATTACAATACCAAAAAATGACTCTTAGGGAAAGGCAACAAAAAGTAATAATATCTCAACAAAACACTTATTTTGTGAGTATCATATATATATTGTCAAGTTTACCCCACTTGAAAGGGCAGCTTGCTTCAGAAGATTTTAACTGGACTTCACTCAGTGACCAGGAATCAGTTCTTTCTTTTCTTTCTTTTATTTTGAAAAGTTGTCATGGCCAAAGCAGGTGAAAAACCTTAAACACAAACACAAATAGATCAAGAAAAAGAATAAATCAACATAACAAAAGATCAAATAACTAATATTAACTTAATCAATCCTAAACTACTAGAAACTAATCTAAATGTAGAAAACCCATATTTAAAGCAACCAAAATGAAATAAAGACATATTTATCGCTCTCAATAATGATTTTAACCTTTAACCTTAACAGCTTTAACCTCCTATAAACACACAATCCATACCTTTAACTTCTTAACCTTTTAAAGTCTTTTAAAATACATTACATTTTTAACTACATTTTAACATGACTTTTTAATAGACATTTTAACCTGAATTTGATACCACGATGTACTACTTTTAAATACACACACTTACTATGAATTTAACTGCATTGTCCACTAAACACTAAAAATCCACACAAACGAAAGCTCACCGGCTCCTTCTTCCTTGTAGAAACAAGCTTTTAGTCCTGTGTCACTTTTCCACGTCCATGTCCATTTCCATGACTCCACACATCCTCACTCTCTGCTCACCATCCTCAGAGTGCCTTCCCTCACCTCTGATCACTCAATCACTTTCACCTGGTGCACACAATCAACTCCTCTCAGGCTGGGAGTCACACCCAGACCTGAATCACTCAGGCAGAGAAGGTGTGGCCTGCAGCTCAGCTCAACATATATATATATATATATATATATATATATATATATATATATATATATATATATATATATATATAGAATCAGTGTAAGTGTAAGTCTTAGTATTAATGTACTTAGTCTTAGACTTTTGTTTATACTTTTAAGTGTAAGCCAAGTATACTTCACTATACTATTATAGTAGGTGAATAAAATATAGTTTATAAAAAGTCACCTTCAAGTATACTTCCTAATTTTTAGTAAAAAATAAGTATACTCATAGTACACTTGAATAAACTTCTTTTTTCCTGGAGGAAAAAGAAGAGGTTGTTTCCAGGACAACCTGCCAGATCAGAGGACACAGCTGCACAAATGTCCCTTTGGAGGCCAAGTGGCCTCGTCCCTCAAATCACCAAATTCCAGGCCTGATTGAGACACTGAAGAATGGTGACCACACCAGTCATGTTTTTAGGGATTAACTATCCCATGAAAAAAGAGGATATTGAAAAAATAAGCAAGAACGTGGCGAAGCGTAGCAAAAATACCAGTCAAATCTGGCCTGAAGGAGGAACTTTTGATGTTAGCCTTTGTGAAAGCATGAATGAGTATATAAATGCTGACAAGCCCAAAGATAAGAGGAAAAAGAGATAGCAGAAGAGGGAGAACCAATTGGAAATCATAATGCTGTTCAAAAGCGAAGGGCTGTGTGTCTTTGAGTTGACGTGGTTGTAGTTTTCCATGTGTTTTGGACTGTGGTGCTCTCATTGCGAGCATAACTCCTAAAACTGAGCTGCTATCACAGGATGTGTCTCTGCTGATGCTAACAGAACAAATGAACAGAAAGGAAGTTGTAGAGGCCTAGGGGGGCGGAGCCTAGAGGAGGGCGGAGCCTAGAGGACGTCAGTAGTGGGAGTGACTGTCAGAGGGGAGGGGTTCGCTAGTGGCTCAGGGGGAGAAAAGCAGAAGCAGAAAAGGGGGGCGGCTGCAGTTTTGGACTTGCAGGGCAATCCGAAGTACCCCCTTGTTTAAAATCAGGTAACATCTAATCTAATCGACGTGGTGCATTTAACCTTTTGCAGATTCTCTCGCTTATATTGATTCTGACTAATATAAACTGACTGGGCCTTGGGCTGGTAATCTATATTCTTTATATTCTTTATTATATTCTATATTCTTTATCCCAAACTTCAGAATACTAAGGTCCGAATTGAAATGTGGAAAATCTCTTTGGTCCATGCAAACCTTTAAAAACCACTGAGATCAACATACGAGACTAAAAGCTACATTCCAATATTAATGTAAGGGCTCCACAAACAAGGTGACAAGGTCCTGTTAAATTATGATTACAGTGGAATAACTCAACTGGTTTGTTTTATTACTTCTAAATTATTTTCAAATTATGTAATAAATATTTTACAGTAGTTAAAAACATGTTTAAATAAAATGGAGATTTTCCAACATATTTGTTTATTTTAATGACCTCTCATGGCCCACCTGCAGTACCATGAAGGCCCACATTTTGGGAATCACTGCTTTTATCTATTACGGTGAATAAAATTGTAAATTCGATTGGTTAAATTGATTTGATTTATAACTCTTAAGTAACATGACAAGGGATGTTATAGTTGGTTTATAAACTACTGGCAGTGATTTCTTTTGTAATTTATTACAATTATGGCATTTGAATGTTTACTTGTGGAGTTAAATGAAGCAAATGATCCTCTGTTCTTTAAGTCACTTCATGTGCAGCATGGAGTTTTATATTTGAAACTTTAGGAAATGAGGCTTTTAGTGTTTCTGCGTAGTAAGGTATAGGTCAGTAGAAGTATTTAGTTTAGAGTATTGGTATTTAGCATGGGCGAGGCTAGCCCTTTTTTAGGGGTGCTTCAGTGAAATTCAACACCCCAAAAACCTGGAGTAAGAAATGTTGTTATTCTAAAATTTTAGTTCACATTTGACAAGCTTAGATAATGTCCAAAACTTAATCCATAGATGGTGGTTTAAGTTTATATTTTAAGAATGAAAATGAAAATGACCCTGCCTAATGGTATCGTCCTCTTCTCACTAACGTTACTTCTCTTCTTACCACTGTTCTGTCTTTACTGGATATGAAGAAAAAATATAGAAATAAAGAAAGGCAGCATGTGTCTTTCTGGTATCATTCATATGAACATCATATCATCTCTCCAGTCTAACACAACTGGAACTAACTGGCTATGGAAATCTAGTTAGATTATGCTTCAATCATATTAGAATATTTAAAGTAGGTCATTAGTGCCATCTAGTGGACAGTTTGAGAACAGGATTCCTTCAATGTTGGCAAACTGAGGTCACGAGTCACTTTATTTCAGTCGATTTTATTCAAAAATAAATAGATGAAACACAGTTAGACAGTAACACATGAAACAGATACTTTGATACGCAGCAGATGTCATAGTGTTTCACATGTAAGACCATCACAAGATGAGATGTGTCAAGATCACAGTGGAACAGCCCACTCCACAAAGTTAATGCTCACAACAATCAAACCAAATCACACATCAACACACACTTCCACACTTCAGTCCATGATGTCCATCACATGACCACTCCCACCAGTCTGACTAAAAACACGTCAAACTGACTGATCAGTGAGAATAAAGCAGGACTGAAGCCTGATCAGATTGGTATATGGTCATTTCAGAGGAGCTTGAAGACCTGCAGGGAACAAACAGTTACTGGTTCATTGTAGTGACTGCTGAACATGCAACCAGCTGGTACTGCTGCCCCCTGGAGGAGAACAGCAGGAATTACAGGACAGAATCACACATGACAGGATCCTGATGCAGTAAAAATACACACAAGTGCAGCGAAGCATCTGAAATGTATTAGTATTTAGTACAAGTATGCAAGGTTATTATAGTTTTGAAATTTTCTTTAGTTTTTATTTTTATTTAGTTTTCCAGTTTGCTTTTTTATTTCAGTTTAGTTTTAGTTAGTTCAACAAGTAATTTAGTAGTTTTAGTTTAGTTTTTATTTTGAGGAATTGACTAGTTTCAGTTTAGTTTTTATTTAGTTTTAGTCTTAGTTTTAGTTTTTCTTCTTCTTGCAGTATGCAGCAGTTTATACACCTTTTCAACTTAAAAATTGTGGACATGCGCCCCCTAGTGGCCCAGCCATAACTGGAGGGTGCGGTGCTCCACCAACTAACCCAAACACAGCAGCGTGGAGCATCTGTTACTGATAACACAGACATGTCTTGGATTGATGATGTTAGGCAGTGGCCTCCAGTTACAGATGAAGGTAGTTTATCGCTGTTTTTAATGATTGGTTATGGAAATAGCATGATCTATTCCCATAACCAACACCAAAAACTGTGGAACGCTGGCTATAACTAACGTCAACAAACCATAAAGATTATGCTGCTGTAATGTTAACACGAGCGGTAAATTAGGCTATGTGTTAATGTTATATTTAATTTATTTTATCATTCTCCTAAGTCATTCATTCATTAATTTATTCATTCATTTATAGGCTTGTGCTAGTGCTGAGGGCTACAGTAGCCTCATACTGCTGTTCTTTCGGCCAGAATCGTCCGGGACTCTCAGCGAGACTATGAGTAGTACGAGATTGAATGTTAACGAAAACTCACCCGGCTGTATTCATTTGGAACAAAGTCCTTTCTGTTGATATTTTTCACCCACGTCTTCTTAACTTCTTGTTCTGCAAACAAGGCAGTCTTCGTGCATACTTTCTTCTTCCATTGTTGGCACAGTTTATGACGAAACATGTATTCCCACTCGACCGACTCGACATTATAAAAATATATATTTGTAGAAAGAGAAAAACACTGGCTAATCTGCGAGCCGGTGAAAGTGTCGCTCTGTAGCACCCTCCAGCAATGGCGGACGGGGTACTTCCGGGGGGGCTGGCCCGAAAAGGTCTATATCCGCTATGCTGCCCCCTCTCTGGAGGGAGGGTAGCATAGCGGCTGCTGCAGGACAGGCAGTAATCTCTATGGCAGTAATCGAGGGAGAAAACGAAACGACAACGAAAACGAAGCTGAATTTATCTACAATTCAGTTTAGTTTTAGTTAGTTTTACATCCTTCATTGTAGTTTTTATTTAGTTTTCGTTTTTTTTTTAAATTGTAGTTTTTATTTTTATTTCAGTTAACTGAAATATTTTTTCATTGCTAGTTTTAGTTTTAGTCTTAGTTTTCGTTAACTATAATAACCCTGCAAGTATGTCATAGTCATTCATGAACTTATCACTAGTGATGGTGAGATAAATCCTCACGAGGCATTAAACCAGTTGAGCCAATCTCTCTGGCCTTTAAAAACACCCTTTCACATGGAACAGAAGATGCTGCTGTGCACAAAAAGGCAAGAGCAAGATTATATAAATAGGGCTACAGTCATTTTTGCCTCTTCCAGTATTCCGGAGGGTTATTAGGAGTTATCAAATCAAAATGTTCAAACACAGGGGGCACCCTCCTCTTCCAAGCTGGCTCCACCTGAACCACCTCCCAAAGTAGTCACATGGTACAGCCGGGCAGCGAGGCTTTCATCATTTTTGGCTCCTCCCTTAGATCAAGCAAGATTCAATTCAATTCAAAAATGGGAATTCTTTCAATTCAAAATCAGAGAATTAGCTATTAGACGCAGCAAAGAAATAAATAACTGAAAAAATGAATGGAGCATTAAAGCAGCTGCAGCTGCTAAGCTCCAAGCATGACTGATCTCAGGGTGAATTAGAAACACTAAAAAGTCTCAGCGAAGAGCTTGATAGAATATATGTGAATTTAGCTAAAGGTGCTTTCATCAGGTCTCGGGCCAAGTGGTTAGAAGAAGGAGAGAAGAACTCCAGTTACTTTTTTGCTCTAGAGGAAAGAAATAATGTTACATCCCTAAACATGAATGGTGTAATAAGTTCTGATCTCAATGACATTTCTGGTAACATAACCTTTTTATAAAAAATTGCACACATCTGAATTTAGTCAATTGTGATAAATTTATGAAAAGCATCAAAGACTTTAGCGTCTTGGTTTCAGAACGGTTCAAAAAGGAATGTGATGGTAAACTTTTATGTTCAGAAATGACCACTGCTGTACACTCAATGAAACTTAGAAAGTTCCCTGGAAGCGACGGACTCACTGTTGAATTCTCTCTTTGTTTTGGGGACTTGATTAAAATCCTCTTTTATCCATGTATAGTGAATGCAGAGACAAAGAAGAAATGACTACAACCATGAAACAAGGACTGATAGTCCTGATCCCTAAACCAGAAAAAGATCCTTTAGGATCCATCCTGTAGGTGGACATTTATGTATGTTCTTGTATTGACCAGACTTCCTGAAGTGGGCGGGGTCACACAGGTGTGGCGATGATGATCAATAAATGACTCCAGCTTGTTCCTGATTGATTGGCATTTGCCAGTCAAACTAAGTGGATGGTTGTGGCTGAGTTATTCCTCCGTTATGTTTTTCTGTCGGTGTTCCAGCCCTTAAATAACAGCAGCGTCAACATACAACTGTAGGTAGGATTGTTCAGTGATCCCTCGCCAATTCACACTTTAAGTTACGCGGTTTTAGTTATTTGCGGATTTTTTTAGAAATATATAATATAATAAAAAATCAAGAAAATAATCTCAGAAACATCACAGGATGTTGTGCGCATTCTCTCACAGCGCAGAAATGCTGTGAGCCAGCCTGGCCCTTTTAAGAAGGTGGCCTTATGGGTAATGGTGTGGCCTTATGGGTAATGTAGTGTGTGTGTCGTGGGACGGCAGAATGAAAATGGGGTTAGATGAAAAGTGTAGTGAGCATCAACAGCAGCCCAGCGTGTATAGATTTACATTCTCTGTTAACCGACAGGAGCCCAACAATACAACCTGTGTGATGTTACAAGTTCCTGTAGTGCCAGAATAAAGTTCCCGTTCCATGCAGAGAAAACCAGCCTTTTTTTTTGTTGTTGTTAGCGTGTTAGCTGCTAATTATGAGCCAAAAATAGCACAAAAGCAGCGGTTTCTTTACTACGGTTCAGAGACCAGAGGCTGTGAAGGAAACAGAAAGACCACAGTTGAGCCTTTGTCTTGTTTCGCTGCAGTGCCTCGATACTTTTTAGTGGTTTTTAAACATATTTTAAAGACATTATTTAGGCTCGGGGGGGGGGGGGGGGGGCTCTGCCTTCCGTTCGCGGGTTTTAATTTTTGCGGGGGGGCATCCCTATTAAATAAGGGAACACTGTATGCATGACTATGTATGACTCTAGGTACGACGTATGTACGCCTGTAGTTACAAGCGTAGATACGACTATAGGTACAACTATATGTACGACTGTAGGTACAACTATATGTATGACTGTAGGTATGATGCATGTACGACTGTTGTTACAAGCATAGATATGACTATAGGTACAACTGTAGGTACAACTATATGTATGACTGTAGGTACGCCGCATGTATGACTGCAGTTACAAGCATAGGTACGACTGTAGGTACAACTATATGTACGGCTGTAGGTATGATTATGTACGACTGTAGCTATAAGTGTAGGTACGACTGTATGACTAATTACGACTGTAGTTACGACTGTAGGTATGGCTCTCTGTTTTTGGGACTTGATTAAAATTCCTCTTTTATCCATGTATAATAAATGCAGAGGCAAACAAGAAATGACTACAACCATGACACAATGACTGATAGCCCTGATCCCTAAACCAGAAAAAGACCCTTTACAATAGAAAATGTCCATCCATTATCTATACCCGTTTCATCCTTGAAGGGTCACGGGGATCTGCTGGAGCCTATCCCAGCTGTCTACGGGCGAAAGGCAGGGGTACACCCTGGACAGGTCGCCAGTCCATCGCAGGGTCACACATACAGACACACAACGTTCACACTCACATTCACACCCTATGGGCAATTTGGAATTATCAATTAACCTAACATGCATGTCTTTGGACTGTGGGAGAAAGCCGGAGTACCCGGAGAGAACCCACGCAAGCACGGGGAGAACATGCAAACTCCACACAGAAAGGCCCCGAGGTTCAATCCAGGACCCCCCCTGCCAAGGTTCGAACCAGGAACCTTCTAGCTGTGAGGCAACAGCGCTAACCACTAAGCCACCGTGCTGCCAATAGAAAATGTGTCACTCTTAAATATAAAGTACAAAATTTTAGCTCAAGTTTTTGCTAAACTACTAAAAAAATAACCTGGAGGAGATAATAAGTGAAAACCAAAATGGCTTTATGGAAAAACATCATATTAGTTCTAATATCAGGCTAATATTGGATCTAATTGATTATTCTGATTACGTAAACTCAAAAGTGAATGAATGAATGAAACGTCTTTGTAGTTGGAAATGGAGTCAGTCAGACTGCGACAGTTGTCATAGCACCAAGTAATTTAATATCTGTACAATTTCTTTGGACTTGAAAATATCAAAGATTGTCATGTCAGTGATTTACTTACTTCTATTCATTTACAAGCGAAGAACATTGCAGAACCTGCAAAAACACAGCTGTTGGTACAACTGTAGATATGACTGTAGGTACGATTGTTGGTATGACTGTAGGTACGACTGTACATACGACTGCATGTACAGCTATAGTTAGGACTGTAGATACAACTAGTTACCAGTGTAGATATGGCAAACACAAACTAGCCTACTGGTGAAATGCTAGCTGCTAGTTCAGCAAAGCTAAAAAAACAAATACAGTCGTCTTCTGTGGCTAAGTAGCAACATATTAGCAAGAGGATAATACAGAGCGTATAGGCTACTGTTTCATTGCATGCAAAATTAACGTCACCCATAGAGACCTGCATACCTTTATCTTCTGAACGTTTCTCCTCTTCTTCTTTCCTTCTCTTCCTGAACTGGACACCTGATGGTTTTTTTGGTCATTTGTCCATGATGCAGCACCATTGACTCGACTCGACATCATCACCTTTTCAGTCCGTCAATCACCCAGAGTCAAGATTGACGTGATGTAAACAAATACACTGATGCAGGCACACATTCCTGATTTATTTATTTTTTTACATTTTACATAGATATTATTAAATTTATTGGGTTTTGTAATAACCCAATAAATTTAATAATATCTATGTTAATTTCATGAATGAAATACAATTTATTTGGAAGTAGCAGTGTATACATTACTCTATTCTCCTTTGTCTCCCCCAAAAGGGACTTAAAAATGAGGTGCAGGCTGAGCTCAGTCATTGCCCCATAAAGATTTATGTGTTCCATCAGCCCGATGCTGTCGGCATCATCACTGACGGACATCCAGTCATCAGACGTTTGTCCAACCTGGCAAAGGCCTGCTGTCTGTTGTTAGGACTAATCTATGCCCCTGAGCTAAAATACCCCTCAAACCTGCTTCACACATGTGAAGTCTATCAGGGGCTATTCCTTGGCATGGATGCTATGCCCCAAACCATCATCCAAGTACACCAACCTGCTTAACAAGTTGTCTTAAAAGACTTCTCACAGCAATCTGTGCCATTATCAGCCATTAAACTGATCATGTTATCGCATAAATTGCAAATTTAAATGGAAAGTTCACTAAAAAAGTAAAATTGTGTCATTATCTACTCACCCCCAGTACAGAAGAAAGATAATTTCAGTTTCTTTCTAATCTCCACACAGCCAGAGCAGCAGGGAGAGACGTCTGGCTACATTAGCCTGTAGCATTAGCATCTACGGTGACCAAAGTCAGAACCACAGTTCAGAAGGAGGACCCATGCACAGATGCACACTCAGGTTACAGTGAATACTGAGGCTAAAAAATTAAAGCTAAAAAAGCATTGACTGGGCCAGTTTCAGGTCAGCAAAACATGGAGCATCGGAGGAAGTGGACGAGCAGTATGGAGGAGTTTAGTTTCATTTGGAGGTTGTTTGATGTGGTTTTGACTTTGGTGTGTAGCCATTGTAGTGTAAAAACTGTTGTCTGGTTTGCCAATGATCTCAAAAAATATTCTAAGTTCTCAAACCTCAAAAATATTCAAAGTTTTTCAAAGTATTAAGTTTTCAAAGTACAAAGTCAAACAAACTGGTTCAAAAGTCAAAAATGAAGGTTTTATTGTTCAATACAATAGCTCCTTCTGAGACACGCCCGGGCAGATCTGATTCACAATGCAAAATGTCTCAGTATTTATACAATCCTGGGGCAAGACAACCCCGCCTCTTGCCCCTCCTTTTTTCCCTCCCCTCTCCTTTGGGTTTCTTCTGATAGGATAAAATTATAATATCTAACTGTGGTTGGCCGGCTGAGTTTGGCATTTTTTATAAGTCAACACTGTTTTCTTTAAAATACATCCCTTATTCTGTATCATTTTAACTCTTTTCTTACTAGAGATAACTTTATTCTCTATCATTTCTTCGCATTTTCTTTATCAATTCTGAGCCGGGAAATTCCCAGAAACTCATAACTTGACCAGTGCGATCGCACATACACACTTAATGAACACCTGCAAGTACCAGCTGTCCTGTTATCTGTCTTTTCACAGTCTTCATCTCTTTTCTGTTTTCTCCCCTTATTCTGTATCATGCTTTATTCTGTTCTTGTACGGTCACAGGTGCTTATCTGAGTTGACGGAGTTCATGAGTTCATGAAGAGCTCAAGGACATTTACACTACACCATGTAGCCAGATGTGTCTCCCTGCTGTTCCAGCTGTGTGGGGATCAGAAAGAAACTGAAATTATCTTTGTACTCTACTGGAGCTGAGAACATAATGATACTATTTTACTTTTTCCATGAACTGTTCCTATAAGGCTGATTTAAATATTTTGCACAAATTGAGATGTGGGGGAGGAATAAATAAGAGAGGAAGTGAAATAGCGGTTTTAATCCAAAGAGAATGTTTACTGAGGAGAAAAGATGTGGTTGCTCAGTATAATTAAACATAAGGATGTTAAGAGTTTAAATCTGCCAGCTTTCAGATGCTTCATTTTCCAATAGCAATACCGATCACCAGAACCATTTTTCCAGGTTCTGGGCCATGTTGGAAAGTTCAGTACATTATTCAAACCAGTCTCAGTAAGTTTGAACCATCAATGTTCTTACCAGCAGGTTCCTTTAACAACCAGTGATGAGTGTTTTTTTTAAGACAGATTAGAGAATAAATAAACATTTTTGTCTGTGAGGTTGACATTTTTACATTAAAAAAAAGTTCTTGTTACAGTTTGGCATATTGCTACAAGGGAATTTAATGTTTTTATATTTTTTATATTTATGGACATATTGATGGTGGGAATTTTTTTATATTTACGGTCACATTGATGGTTATATACGCACATGTTGATTAAAGCAGTTGATAAATAAATATTTTAAATCTGTATTCTATGTTGTTCTTCTTAATTTGAAATTGTTGCTATAGACAGGAAAGTATTTATGTTATGTATTATGCAAAAATGGAGTGCATGAGATGAAGAAATGACAAATAAAAAAAAAATGAATGCAGTATAGTTTATTCACCAGAGGTTATATAGCCTGGAATAAATTTAATGGAGGTCATTCACATTAGGTCCAATTTACACTAATAATTAAGTTAATCAAACTCATTTGGAGGTCGCTACAAGTAACCGCTACACATGTTAATCAAGTTAAATGTCATGTGTAACTGAGTTACCATTACCAAAAGAATTAAGGTTATGCAACTAAGCTTTATCAGTAGTATTGGTTTAACTCAACTAACATAATAGTGTTCGTTCTACTTAAAAAAGCCTTGAAGTTGACTCAACTTAAAAAGTCCAATGCAACCACTTGCCTTACTTTTTATACATTGGATGAATGTATTTCTTTTTACAGTGCACATGAAAAAAAGGGTTATTTAAAAAAAAAGATCAGTTTGTAAACTATTTACATTTCTTTATTAAAATTAGAACTTAGAGTTTCTGACAACAAGTATATAATTTATATTAATATTATTGTATTCATTGAAGTACATTATATCAAAAAACCTTTCTTTCTACTCAGCCTTGTTATTTTGGTTATAACAGATGTAGATAATTTCCCTCAAAATACGATAGTTTTGAGTCTCTGCTACGATAATCCTACATTTCCCATCTGGCAACGCTGCTGCTTTGTAGTATGATCCTCGTCTGTGATTGGTTGCACAGCATGACGTCACATGGAGCTCCGTGGATCTTCCGGGTCCTTGTAGCTTCTATTACTGTCGAAACAAGAACGAGCTCGTGGATTGAAGAGAAAACTATCTCAACTATGGAGCAGGAGCGGAACCAGGAACAGGACCCGGACCAGGAGCGGACCAGGAGCTGGACCAGGACTCGGACTCGGACTCGGAGTCTCTGCAGTCCACCAACTGGACCGAAGCGGGCTCCTCCTCTGCTGGTCTAAAGGTGCGTGTTCAGGTTTTGTTTCTGCTGCTGAAGTTCTGAACGTCAGGCATGAGCTGTGGTTACCAGTGAACGACTGTCGTTATGTTTCTTTGAGCAACTTGAGTTTAGTTTAGTTCAGTCCTTGTTGTTCAGTCTGTTAGGAACAGTAGCGAGGGCTGCGTTGTGAATGGGAGATAGATGATAGATAGTTTTATCATCACAGTTAGTGTTTGCATCCTCTAGATGGCAGCACCACCACTCTCTATAAAGGCAACGAGTCGACTGGGATAGATTGAGATTGAGAAGATGTCGCCGCATGTTCTACTGCTGATTACTAAAGAATAGAAAAAGGTAGAAACAAACTTTCCTTTCCTGATGAAAGAAGAGAATCTAGTCTTTATTATGACGGTTTCAGTGTTCACATAGTCACAGAATATGGAAAATCAGTCAAAAGGCTTTAAAACACTGGCAGTCTGAGGCTCTCTGCTCTGCAGCTGTCTGGCAGCCAGAGACTTAATTCCTGATTAGAAATACAGTGGGAGGACAATAGGCATAGAAAATAACACAAATAGGTCTAGAAAATGACACAAGGAAGAGTAAAGCATGAACAAATAGACACTACAGAAGCAAAGGAGAAAATGACTTCAAAGATTGTGCAGGAAACCCATCAGGTCCTGGGGATGTTCCTGACTGTAAGGAGGAGATAGCTGCAGGCTTGGGCATCGTTTGGATTTTAACGATTCTGATTCTCTGTTTCGATTCCTGTTCAAAACGATTCTCGGTTCCGATTCTTTGATGTGTAGGTTAGGGATGCACGATAACTGTTTTTTAAATCCGATACCAATAACCGATAACACACACATATACATAAGATCATTACATCAATACTATGAACAAAATCAAAAATAGTTTGGACTCTTTAAATTAACAAATATTTATTTTTTCCATTGAAAAACTACTGGCAAGCCTCTCAAACATTTTCGTAAAGCTATCAAACAAACCTATTTGATATCCCACATTAACTTAAATAGGTTCATTACTGACTGATATAAAAAAAGGCTCCTTGAACTGATGGAAATACATGCATCAAAATTACAAACTGAAAAGGATTTACATTTACAGGATTTTGACTTGTGGTTCCATTTAAATTAATACCTTTAATTAAAGTAAATGAGGTTCAGTGATTTTTTTTTTTGTTTTTTTTTTTTTTATCTCATGGAAGCTCGTGCTTGTGCTTCGCTCCCTCCTCCCTCAGCACAATGCATGCTGCATTCAAGGTGTAACGTAAATTCCAACGTTCCCTCGTTTGCTAGTCGTTCTTTCAGCCTTTTTCTATTTTTCTTTCTTTTTTATATATAACATGAGGGAAATACTGCGAATATCGATTCAAGTTAGCAACTACTAAAATTATGACCGATTTAACAAGTTGTTTTCTGGCATAAGGGGGTATTCTTGATTTTCCTGATTGAGAAATTGTTTTTCTGATTTTGCCGACGTTATTTGAACATAACATTCACTGCCGGTCATTCAAGACTCAGAGGGAGCGAGGCACTGCTGTGTTGACAGAAATATATATGTTATCGGGGCTATTTGTCATGATATCAGACTTATCGGAATGACGTCATAATTTCCTGTTATCAGCCCGATAGTTACCGTGCACCCCTAGTGTAGGTCAACAGATCGCGACTTATCTAACAGTAGAACCTTTTCATAAAAAACTGAGAAGGGAAGGAGCCTTTTCACCACATAGGCTGTTACTTTTCTGTGACACTCGTTGTGTTTGCTCCACTGTCATTTTACCCCTCGCAGCCAACGTGAATGGGGTGTCACGTTGTTTGTTTGGCTTGGGAAAGGGAATAAAAATGCCCCCTCCAAACGTTCTGGACACCTCGAGTCACTTTTGCGGGTCCCTAGGAGCAGCGTTATCATAGTATAATATTAACACTGATGATACACATCAGAAAAATAGCGAATTAACACAGTCCTTAACGGAGGAGCAGAAAGTTTGTCCGACCTAGCAACAGTAGGGAAGGAGGCGGTGCTTACCGAAAGGTCAATTAGATACAGTACACTCGTTTATATTTGTGATGCCATGCAGGTGCAGGTGTTTTGCCATATTAGTCATGCACCCTCCTTTGGCAATAACACGCTTCCCGCAGATGTTGCACTGCGCTAGGTAGCCGTCATTTCCCAGACTGAAATGCAGCCAAACTCGAGAGCGGCGTCTCTTGGATCCATGTTGTGGCGAGTGGAGTCCCGTCGGTGACGGATGTGACGTCGACACTAGCGCGGAGTTGAGAATGCCGGGTGGAGTAACATAAACAAATGAGTGCAATAAAAAAAAAATACAAATAGCACATAGAATGAGCTTTTACTCTTTAACAGATGGTATTCAGTTGAGAACGTTGAAAGGAGGTTGAATTTAGTTTGTAGTTCTAGAAGCTTCTTATATAAGATCACCAGGTTGATCATAAAGCTGATCCAGGTCTTTGATTTGATTATCTAGCTCTAGTCGTTCTTTACGGGTCTTCTTTTTCATGTTTGCAGTGTAGGAGATGATCTGCCCCTGAGATAAGCTTTTAAAGCATCAAAAACAATCAAACTAGAGGTTTCAGGTGAACTAAAAAAAAGTCTCTTTCATATATTCTCCAAAAACATGATCTGACAACAAGGTTGGATTAAAACACACATGTGTTTGATGGGAGGGAATCCAGGAAGATTCATGGATAATCTAACAGGTGCATGATCTAATATGATGATACTCTCATACACACAGGAGTGGGCTGATGGGAGAATTAGATTATCAACAAGAAAATAGTCAATCCTGGAAAAGGTGTGGTGCACATGAGAAAAAAACCAGGACTCTCTCCTGTTTGGGTAGAGGAGGCTCCACACATCAGAGACACCGTCATCAGACAGAAAGGATGGAATAAGGACAGCTGATTTACTCATTATGCCAGAGACAGAAGAGGAGCGATGGAGTGAAGGATCCAACCAGCAGTTAAAGTCTCCACCGAGGATCAGAGAGTATGAACTGAGATCAGGCAGCGAAGAGAGAAAGTGTCTGAAAAACCCAACACCATCTGAATTAGGGGCCTAAATGTTGGCCAGCACTACCTTTGCATTAAATAATGTCCCAGCAACAATGACATATCTACCGTTTACATCTGAAATGACATGATGGTGTTCAAAGGGACTGTTTTGGTTGATAAGAATGGAGACCCCCCCCTGGCTTTGGCCTGGAAAGTGGAGTGAAAATGCTGTATGCATCCAACCTGACATTTGAGCAAGTTAAGTGATAATGGAGATCTGTTTCTTTTGATTCCTCCTCATGGACATCATCAGTGTCTATCTCAATGTTAATGTTTCAGTGAGGGTTAGGGCACAGAAAAGCTATCCCTAAATGTTGTGTTTCATTATTTTCTTAAAAGAAGGGGGATGTAATATTCTTCGGTAGTGCAAATTCCGACCGGTCCCTGAAGTGCACATGAGCGTGATTGGCACAGGTGATGTGTGTGTATTCAGAGTTGGTCCACTGCTGCTGAGAATGAAGATGGCTGTCCCGATATGGTGAATAAAAAGTTACGTTAGCAGCACGTCGTGTGTTGGCTCAACTTATCTAATATATCACAGAATAAGACAACTGGCTTGGATTTGATGTATTTCTTCATGTTTTTCAACAACAATAATTATATTACAGTCAAGCAATTTCTTTTAATATCATACTCGGATCGATAGTCGGTATCAGCTGATACCCACAGCTCAAGAATCGGTATCGGGAGGGAAAAACTGGTATCTGAACATCTCTATTAAATCAGGGACCAGCTCCTCCTGGTGCTGAGCTAGTAGCCAGGAGATACTTTCCATCGTCCATCCGGCCAAGTCTTCTATTTTCCTGGTTTTGCCAGTCTTTGAGGCCATTTCAAGACAGAGGTAAATTTTTAAAAAGGACAAAGATACAAAGTGTAGTATGTATGTCTGTGGCTGAAAGGAGTCAAGAGGAAAGAATATTAAGAGTTAGCAGGAGCACCAGTTGTTTCCGTCTACTCAATGCCATCTGGAAAAAAAGTTTTTTTTTTCCTAGTGAGAAGTAATTTCCTTCTCACTAGGAGACATGTATCTGACAGAAACACACCAGCATCAAAATACTTGAAATAGTTGAACCAAATATGCTGCTTTTAAAGGCGGGGGGGCAGGCCAGGGCATCCTACCCAAGAGTACAACTCACAGTGATGAGTCAGTGCTTTACAATTGGTAATGAACCGTAGGGACGCATGGTAGGCTGTATCAACCATATGGAGACATTGAGCAGAGGCATGCATGTACAAGAGATCACTATAATCTAACACAGGTAAAGTTGCAGCAACTAGAGGCTTTTTTACATAGAAAGAAAAACACAACTTATTACGAAAATAAAAACCCAGTTTTAGCCTCAGTTTTTTCACCAGGTTCAGCACATGAGGATTAAAATTAAGAGAGTCATCGGTCAAGATACCCAGGTACTTGTATGAGTTAACAACTTCCATCTCCTTTCCATCAACACTGACCACCACAGGTACATTTTATGACCTAGCTTTTGAGGTGGTAAACAACATAAGTTTCGTCTTATCTGCATTTAAAACAACTTTCAGCTCATGCAGTTTATCCTGAATAATCACAAAAGAATTTTGCAAGTGCTTAACAGCCAGTGCAAGAGATGCTGCACAGCAGTATTAAAAAGTGTCATCAGCATAGAAATGGAAAGTAGTATTTGACACATTTTGACCCAGATTATTCACATAAATAGTGAACAAGAGTGAACCTAACACAGAGCCTTGTGGCACACCTTTGTGGATCGATACAATATCTGAGCATAGACCATCATACCTAATGCACTGAGACCGATTAATAAGATAGTTTGCAAACCAAGATACTAGGGATGCGCGCAATTAGTCGTCCAACCGATTAAACGTCCGCCCACTTTCTAGTCGGCACCAGAAATATTAGTCGTTTAAACCAATTTGTGTTTTATTCATGTACAAGGCCACTTAACTGTCATACAGCCGCCCGCCACTAGTCGGGGCTACAGCGCCGTCAGACAGCAGCCCCCCCTCCCCTCGGAAATGCTCGAGTAGGCTGGAGTTTTAAAACGGCACGGTGGGAAGATAGTCTCGCAAAACCAGCGCGGTTTGGCGGTACTTTAATCTAGATAATGAAAACAAGGTAGTATGTAGACTGCGTCAGAAACAACTGGCATACAGTCACTCGACTGGAGCAATGTGCAACCACATTCGACTCAAGCATTTGGATGTTAATCTGCACGAGAGGACGGCTGCTGATGCTAGCGGTGCTGATGCTAGCGGTGCTAGCCACACTCAGGCCGATTTGACATTGTTTACCCAGAGACGTGTTCTCCCGTCCGGTCTGAGAGATTTTAGATGTTTGTTTAATTTTACACTCATATTGAACTGCGCATAGAGCTTAATAATTCAGCAGCAATTCATCTTTTTTAGATGTTACATTATTTGTTAAATTTAAGTGAGTTTTTTTCGAATGTGTAGGGTTTATATTCATACTGCACGGCGCAAAATGCTGCTCGTTTCGTTTGAAATGTAATTATAAATTAGATGTTTTATTAACTTGAAAGTGAATTGAAGCAATAATTTTTGTCGGATAATCTGCAAGATTCAATGTGTCAGAGGCAATTTATTTTGGTGGATAACGTTTGATTGAGTTGC
>JAGFBZ010002984.1:0-13659 GCA_018398805.1 Hirundichthys speculiger
GAGTCTCTGTAATGGACCGTTTACTGTCTGTAAAGACTGGAGTCTCTGTAGATGGACCGTTTACTGTCTGTAAAGACTGGAGTCCTCTGTAGATGGACCGTTTACTGTCTGTAAAGACTGGAGTCTCTGTAGATGGACCGTTTACTGTCTGTAAAGACTGGAGTCTCTGTAGATGACCGTTTACTGTCTGTAAAGACTGGAGTCTCTGTAGATGGACCGTTTACTGTCTGTAAAGACCGGAGTCTCTGTAGATGGACCGTTTACTGTCTGTAAAGACCGGAGTCTCTGTAGATGGACCGTTTACTGTCTGTAAAGACTGGAGTCTCTGTAGATGGACTGTCTGTAAAGACCGAGTCTCTGTAGATGGACCGTTTACTGTCTGTAAAGACTGGAGTCTCTGTAGATGGACCGTTTACTGTCTGTAAAGACTGGAGTCTCTGTAGATGGACCGTTTACTGTCTGTAAAGACTGGAGTCCTCTGTAGATGGACCGTTTACTGTCTGTAAGACTGGAGTCCTCTGTAGATGGACCGTTTACTGTCTGTAAAGACTGGAGTCTCTGTAGATGGACCGTTTACTGTCTGTAAAGACTGGAGTCTCTGTAGATGGACCGTTTACTGTCTGTAAAGACCGGAGTCTCTGTAGATGGACCGTTTACTGTCTGTAAAGACCGGAGTCTCTGTAGATGGACCGTTTACTGTCTGTAAAGACCGGAGTCTCTGTAGATGGACCGTTTACTGTCTGTAAAGACTGGAGTCTCTGTAGATGGACCGTTTACTGTCTGTAAAGACTGGAGTCTCTGTAGATGGACCGTTTACTGTCTGTAAAGACCGGAGTCTCTGTAGATGGACCGTTTACTGTCTGTAAAGACTGGAGTCTCTGTAGATGGACCGTTTACTGTCTGTAAAGACTGGAGTCTCTGTAGATGGACCGTTTACTGTCTGTAAAGACCGGAGTCTCTGTAGATGGACCGTTTACTGTCTGTAAAGACTGGAGTCTCTGTAGATGGACCGTTTTACTGTCTGTAAAGACTGGAGTCTCTGTAGATGGACCGTTTACTGTCTGTAAAGACCGGAGTCTCTGTAGATGGACCGTTTACTGTCTGTAAAGACTGGAGTCTCTGTAGATGGACCGTTTACTGTCTGTAAAGACTGGAGTCTCTGTAGATGGACCGTTTACTGTCTGTAAAGACTGGAGTCTCTGTAGATGGACCGTTTACTGTCTGTAAAGACTGGAGTCTCTGTAGACCGTGTCTGTACCGGAGTCTCTGTAGATGGACCGTTTACTGTCTGTAAAGACTGGAGTCTCTGTAGATGGACCGTTTACTGTCTGTAAAGACTGGAGTCTCTGTAGATGGACCGTTTACTGTCTGTAAAGACTGGAGTCTCTGTAGATGGACCGTTTACTGTCTGTAAAGACTGGAGTCTCTGTAGATGGACCGTTTACTGTCTGTAAAGACTGGAGTCTCTGTAGATGGACCGTTTACTGTCTGTAAAGACCGGAGTCTCTGTAGATGGACCGTTTACTGTCTGTAAAGACCGGAGTCTCTGTAGATGGACCTTTTACGTTCTGTAGATGGACCGTTTACTGTCTGTAAAGACCGGAGTCTCTGTAGATGGACCGTTTACTGTCTGTAAAGACTGGAGTCTCTGTAGATGGACCGTTTACTGTCTGTAAAGACTGGAGTCTCTGTAGATGGACCGTTTACTGTCTGTAAAGACTGGAGTCTCTGTAGATGGACCGTTTACTGTCTGTAAAGACTGGAGTCTCTGTAGATGGACCGTTTACTGTCTGTAAAGACCGGAGTCTCTGTAGATGGACCGTTTACTGTCTGTAAAGACTGGAGTCTCTGTAGATGGACCGTTTACTGTCTGTAAAGACTGGAGTCTCTGTAGATGGACCGTTTACTGTCTGTAAAGACCGGAGCCTCTGTCTGGAGACCGGAGTCTCTGTAGATGGACCGTTTACTGTCTGTAAAGACTGGAGTCTCTGTAGATGGACCGTTTACTGTCTGTAAAGACTGGAGTCTCTGTAGATGGACCGTTTACTGTCTGTAAAGACTGGAGTCTCTGTAGATGGACCGTTTACTGTCTGTAAAGACCGGAGTCTCTGTAGATGGACCGTTTACTGTCTGTAAAGACTGGAGTCTCTGTAGATGGACCGTTTACTGTCTGTAAAGACTGGAGTCTCATAAGATTGACCGTTTACTGTCTGTAAAGACCGGAGTCTCTGTAGATGGACCGTTTACTGTCTGTAAAGACCGGAGTCTCTGTAGATGGACCGTTTACTGTCTGTAAAGACTGGAGTCTCTGTAGATGGACCGTTTACTGTCTGTAAAGACCGGAGTCTCTGTAGATGGACCGTTTACTGTCTGTAAAGACCGGAGTCTCTGTAGATGGACCGTTTACTGTCTGTAAAGACTGGAGTCTCTGTAGATGGACCGTTTACTGTCTGTAAAGACTGGAGTCTCTGTAGATGGACCGTTTACTGTCTGTAAAGACTGGAGTCTCTGTAGATGGACCGTTTACTGTCTGTAAAGACTGGAGTCTCTGTAGATGGACCGTTTACTGTCTGTAAAGACTGGAGTCTCTGTAGATGGACCGTTTACTGTCTGTAAAGACCGGAGTCTCTGTAGATGGACCGTTTACTGTCTGTAAAGACCGGACTGTGGACTCCGGAGTCTCTGTAGATGGACCGTTTACTGTCTGTAAAGACTGGAGTCTCTGTAGATGGACCGTTTTCCGGAGTCTCTGTAGATGGACCGTTTACTGTCTGTAAAGACTGGAGTCTCTGTAGATGGACCGTTTACTGTCTGTAAAGACTGGAGTCTCTGTAGATGGACCGTTTACTGTCTGTAAAGACTGGAGTCTCTGTAGATGGACCGTTTACTGTCTGTAAAGACTGGAGTCTCTGTAGATGGACCGTTTACTGTCTGTAAAGACCGGAGTCTCTGTAGATGGACCGTTTACTGTCTGTAAAGACCGGAGTCTCTGTAGATGGACCGTTTACTGTCTGTAAAGACTGGAGTCTCTGTAGATGGACCGTTTACTGTCTGTAAAGACTGGAGTCTCAGTAGATGGACCGTTTACTGTCTGTAAAGACCGGAGTCTCTGTAGATGGACCGTTTACTGTCTGTAAAGACCGGAGTCTCTGTAGATGGACCGTTTACTGTCTGTAAAGACTGGAGTCTCTGTAGATGGACCGTTTACTGTCTGTAAAGACCGGAGTCTCTGTAGATGGACCGTTTACTGTCTGTAAAGACCGGAGTCTCTGTAGATGGACCGTTTACTGTCTGTAAAGACTGGAGTCTCTGTAGATGGACCGTTTACTGTCTGTAAAGACCTGGAGTCTCTGTAGATGGACCGTTTACTGTCTGTAAAGACTGGAGTCTCTGTAGATGGACCGTTTACTTTACTGTCTGTAAAGACCGGAGTCTCTGTAGATGGACCGTTTACTGTCTGTAAAGACCGGAGTCTCTGTAGATGGACCGTTTACTGTCTGTAAAGACTGGAGTCTCTGTAGATGGACCGTTTACTGTCTGTAAAGACTGGAGTCTCTGTAGATGGACCGTTTACTGTCTGTAAAGACTGGAGTCTCTGTAGATGGACCGTTTACTGTCTGTAAAGACTGGAGTCTCTGTAGATGGACCGTTTACTGTCTGTAAAGACTGGAGTCTCTGTAGATGGACCGTTTACTGTCTGTAAAGACTGGAGTCTCTGTAGATTGACCGTTTACTGTCTGTAAAGACCGGAGTCTCTGTAGATGGACCGTTTACTGTCTGTAAAGACCGGAGTCTCTGTAGATGGACCTTTTACTGTCTGTAAAGACCGGAGTCTCTGTAGATGGACCGTTTACTGTCTGTAAAGACTGGAGTCCTCTGTAGATGGACCGTTTACTGTCTGTAAAGACTGGAGTCTCTGTAGATGGACCGTTTACTGTCTGTAAAGACCGGAGTCTCTGTAGATGGACCGTTTACTGTCTGTAAAGACTGGAGTCTCTGTAGATGGACCGTTTACTGTCTGTAAAGACTGGAGTCTCTGTAGATAGACTGTTTACTGTCTGTAAAAACCGGAGTCTCTGTAGATGGACCGTTTACTGTCTGTAAAGACTTGACCCTCTGTAGATGGACCGTTTTACTGTCTGTAAAGACCGGAGTCTCTGTAGATGGACCGTTTACTGTCTGTAAAGACTGGAGTCTCTGTAGATGGACCGTTTACTGTCTGTAAAGACTGGAGTCTCTGTAGATGGACCGTTTACTGTCTGTAAAGACTGGAGTCTCTGTAGATGGACCGTTTTACTGTCTGTAAAGACCGGAGTCTCTGTAGATGGACCGTTTACTGTCTGTAAAGACCGGAGTCTCTGTAGATGGACCGTTTACCAGTCTCTGTAGATGGACCGTTTACTGTCTTTAAAGACCGGAGTCTCTGTAGATGGACCGTTTACTGTCTGTAAAGACTGGAGTCTCTGTAGATGGACCGTTTACTGTCTGTAAAGACTGGAGTCTCTGTAGATGGACCGTTTACTGTCTGTAAAGACCGGAGTCCTCTGTAGATGGACCGTTTACTGTCTGTAAAGACCGGAGTCCTCTGTAGATGGACCGTTTACTGTCTGTAAAGACTGGAGTCCTCTGTAGATGGACCGTTTACTGTCTGTAAAGACTGGAGTCTCTGTAGATGGACCGTTTACTGTCTGTAAAGACTGGAGTCTCTGTAGATGGACCGTTTACTGTCTGTAAAGACTGGAGTCTCTGTAGATGGACCGTTTACTGTCTGTAAAGACCGGAGTCTCTGTAGATGGACCGTTTACTGTCTGTAAAGACTGGAGTCTCTGTAGATGGACCGTTTACTGTCTGTAAAGACCGGAGTCTCTGTAGATGGACCGTTTACTGTCTGTAAAGACTGGAGTCTCTGTAGATGGACCGTTTACTGTCTGTAAAGACTGGAGTCTCTGTAGATGGACCGTTTACTGTCTGTAAAGACTGGAGTCTCTGTAGATGGACCGTTTACTGTCTGTAAAGACTGGAGTCTCTGTAGATGGACCGTTTTTACTGTCTGTAAAGACTGGAGTCTCTGTAGATGGACCGTTTACTGTCTGTAAAGACCGGAGTCTCTGTAGATGGACCGTTTACTGTTACTGTCTGTAAAGACCGGAGTCTCTGTAGATGGACCGTTTACTGTCTGTAAAGACTGGAGTCTCTGTAGATGGACCGTTTACTGTCTGTAAAGACTCTGTAGATGGACCGTTTACTGTCTGTAAAGACTGGAGTCTCTGTAGATGGACCGTTTACTGTCTGTAAAGACTGGAGTCTCTGTAGATGGACCGTTTACTGTCTGTAAAGACCGGAGTCTCTGTAGATGGACCGTTTACTGTCTGTAAAGACTGGAGTCTCTGTAGATGGACCGTTTACTGTCTGTAAAGACTGGAGTCTCTGTAGATGGACCGTTTACTGTCTGTAAAGACTGGAGTCTCTGTAGATGGACCGTTTTACTGTCTGTAAAGACCGGAGTCTCTGTAGATGGACCGTTTACTGTCTGTAAAGACTGGAGTCTCTGTAGATGGACCGTTTACTGTCTGTAAAGACCGGAGTCTCTGTAGATGGACCGTTTACTGTCTGTAAAGACCGGAGTCTCTGTAGATGGACCGTTTACTGTCTGTAAAGACTGGAGTCTCTGTAGATGGACCGTTTACTGTCTGTAAAGACTGGAGTCTCTGTAGATGGACCGTTTACTGTCTGTAAAGACCGGAGTCTCTGTAGATGGACCGTTTACTGTCTGTAAAGACCGGAGTCTCTGTAGATGGACCGTTTACCAGAGTCTCTGTAGATGGACCGTTTACTGTCTGTAAAGACCGGAGTCTCTGTAGATGGACCGTTTTACTGTCTGTAAAGACTGGAGTCTCTGTAGATGGACCGTTTACTGTCTGTAAAGACTGGAGTCTCTGTAGATGGACCGTTTACTGTCTGTAAAGACTGGAGTCCTCTGTAGATGGACCGTTTACTGTCTGTAAAGACTGGAGTCTCTGTAGATGGACCGTTTACTGTCTGTAAAGACCGGAGTCTCTGTAGATGGACCGTTTACTGTCTGTAAAGACTGGAGTCCTCTGTAGATGGACCGTTTACTGTCTGTAAAGACCGGAGTCTCTGTAGATGGACCGTTTACTGTCTGTAAAGACTGGAGTCTCTGTAGATGGACCGTTTACTGTCTGTAAAGACCAGAGTCTCTGTAGATGGACCGTTTACTGTCTGTAAAGACCGGAGTCTCTGTAGATGGACCGTTTACTGTCTGTAAAGACCGGAGCCTCTGTAGATGGACCGTTTACTGTCTGTAAAGACCGGAGTCTCTGTAGATGGACCGTTTACTGTCTGTAAAGACTGGAGTCTCTGTAGATGGACCGTTTACTGTCTGTAAAGACTGGAGTCTCTGTAGATGGACCGTTTACTGTCTGTAAAGACTGGAGTCTCTGTAGATGGACCGTTTTACTGTCTGTAAAGACTGGAGTCTCTGTAGATGGACCGTTTACTGTCTGTAAAGACTGGAGTCTCTGTAGATGGACCGTTTACTGTCTGTAAAGACCGGAGTCTCTGTAGATGGACCGTTTACTGTCTGTAAAGACTGGAGTCTCTGTAGATGGACCGTTTACTGTCTGTAAAGACCGGAGTCTCTGTAGATGGACCGTTTACCGGAGTCTCTGTAGATGGACCGTTTACTGTCTGTAAAGACCGGAGTCTCTGTAGATGGACCGTTTACTGTCTGTAAAGACTGGAGTCTCTGTAGATGGACCGTTTACTGTCTGTAAAGACCGGAGTCTCTGTAGATGGACCGTTTACTGTCTGTAAAGACTGGAGTCTCTGTAGATGGACCGTTTACTGTCTGTAAAGACCGGAGTCTCTGTAGATGGACCGTTTACTGTCTGTAAAGACTGGAGTCTCTGTAGATGGACCGTTTACTGTCTGTAAAGACCGGAGTCTCTGTAGATGGATGGACCGTTTACTGTCTGTAAAGACTGGAGTCTCTGTAGATGGACCGTTTACTGTCTGTAAAGACTGGAGTCTCTGTAGATGGACCGTTTACTGTCTGTAAAGACCGGAGTCTCTGTAGATGGACCGTTTTACTGTCTGTAAAGACTGGAGGAGTCTCTGTAGATGGACCGTTTACTGTCTGTAAAGACTGGAGTCTCTGTAGATGGACCGTTTACTGTCGTAAAGTCTCTGTAGATGGACCGTTTACTGTCTGTAAAGACTGGAGTCTCTGTAGATGGACCGTTTACTGTCTGTAAAGACTGGAGTCTCTGTAGATGGACCGTTTACTGTCTGTAAAGACTGGAGCCTCTGTAGATGGACCGTTTACTGTCTGTAAAGACCGGAGTCTCTGTAGATGGACCGTTTACTGTCTGTAAAGACCGGAGTCTCTGTAGATGGACCGTTTACTGTCTGTAAAGACCGGAGTCTCTGTAGATGGACCGTTTACTGTCTGTAAAGACTGGAGTCTCTGTAGATGGACCGTTTACTGTCTGTAAGACTGGAGTCTCTGTAGATGGACCGTTTACTGTCTGTAAAGACTGGAGTCTCTGTAGATGGACCGTTTTACTGTCTGTAAAGACCGGAGTCCTCTGTAGATGGACCGTTTACTGTCTGTAAAGACTGGAGTCTCTGTAGATGGACCGTTTACTGTCTGTAAAGACTGGAGTCTCTGTAGATGGACCGTTTACTGTCTGTAAAGACCGGAGTCTCTGTAGATGGACCGTTTACTGTCTGTAAAGACTGGAGTCTCTGTAGATGGACCGTTTACTGTCTGTAAAGACCGGAGTCTCTGTAGATGGACCGTTTACTGTCTGTAAAGACCGGAGTCTCTGTAGATGGACCGTTTACTGTCTGTAAAGACCGGAGTCTCTGTAGATGGACCGTTTACTGTCTGTAAAGACTGGAGTCTCTGTAGATGGACCGTTTTACTGTCTGTAAAGACCGGAGTCTCTGTAGATGGACCGTTTACTGTCTGTAAAGACTGGAGTCTCTGTAGATGGACCGTTTACTGTCTGTAAAGACTGGAGTCTCTGTAGATGGACCGTTTACTGTCTGTAAAGACTGGAGTCTCTCTGTAGATGGACCGTTTACTGTCTGTAAAGACTGGAGTCTCTGTAGATGGACCGTTTAGTGTTACTGTCTGTAAAGACCGGAGTCTCTGTAGATGGACCGTTTACTGTCTGTAAAGACCGGAGTCTCTGTAGATGGACCGTTTACTGTCTGTAAAGACTGGAGTCTCTGTAGATGGACCGTTTTACTGTCTGTAAAGACTGGAGTCTCTGTAGATGGACCGTTTACTGTCTGTAAAGACTGGAGTCTCTGTAGATGGACCGTTTACTGTCTGTAAAGACTGGAGTCTCTGTAGATGGACCGTTTACTGTCTGTAAAGACTGGAGTCTCTGTAGATGGACCGTTTACTGTCTGTAAAGACCGGAGTCTCTGTAGATGGACCGTTTACTGTCTGTAAAGACCGGAGTCTCTGTAGATGGACCGTTTACTGTCTGTAAAGACCGGAGTCTCTGTAGATGGACCGTTTACTGTCTGTAAAGACCGGAGTCTCTGTAGATGGACCGTTTACTGTCTGTAAAGACTGGAGTCTCTGTAGATGGACCGTTTACTGTCTGTAAAGACTGGAGTCTCTGTAGATGGACCGTTTACTGTCTGTAAAGACTGGAGTCTCTGTAGATGGACCGTTTACTGTCTGTAAAGACCGGAGTCTCTGTAGATGGACCGTTTTACTGTCTGTAAAGACTGGAGTCTCTGTAGATGGACTGTTTGTAGTCTCTGGACCGTTTACTGTCTGTAAAGACCGGAGTCTCTGTAGATGGACCGTTTACTGTCTGTAAAGACTGGAGTCTCTGTAGATGGACCGTTTACTGTCTGTAAAGACTGGAGTCTCTGTAGATGGACCGTTTACTGTCTGTAAAGACTGGAGTCTCTGTAGATGGACCGTTTACTGTCTGTAAAGACTGGAGTCTCTGTAGATGGACCGTTTACTGTCTGTAAAGACTGGAGTCTCTGTAGATGGACCGTTTACTGTCTGTAAAGACTGGAGTCTCTGTAGATGGACCGTTTACTGTCTGTAAAGACCGGAGTCTCTGTAGATGGACCGTTTTACTGTCTGTAAAGACTGGAGTCTCTGTAGATGGACCGTTTACTGTCTGTAAAGACTGGAGTCTCTGTAGATGGACCGTTTACTGTCTGTAAAGACTGGAGTCTCTGTAGATGGACCGTTTACTGTCTGTAAAGACTGGAGTCTCTGTAGATGGGACCGTTTACTGTCTGTAAAGACCGGAGTCTCTGTAGATGGACCGTTTACTGTCTGTAAAGACCGGAGTCTCTGTAGATGGACCGTTTACTGTCTGTAAAGACTGGAGTCTCTGTAGATGGACCGTTTACTGTCTGTAAAGACTGGAGTCTCTGTAGATGGATGGACCGTTTACTGTCTGTAAAGACTGGAGTCTCTGTAGATGGACCGTTTACTGTCTGTAAAGACTGGAGTCTCTGTAGATGGACCGTTTACTGTCTGTAAAGACTGGAGTCTCTGTAGATGGACCGTTTACTGTCTGTAAAGACCTGGAGTCTCTGTAGATGGACCGTTTACTGTCTGTAAAGACCGGAGTCTCTGTAGATGGACCGTTTACTGTCTGTAAAGACCGGAGTCTCTGTAGATGGACCGTTTACTGTCTGTAAAGACCGGAGTCTCTGTAGATGGACCGTTTACTGTCTGTAAAGACTGGAGTCTCTGTAGATGGACCGTTTACTGTCTGTAAAGACTGGAGTCTCTGTAGATGGACCGTTTACTGTCTGTAAAGACCTGGAGTCTCTGTAGATGGACCGTTTACTGTCTGTAAAGACCGGAGTCTCTGTAGATGGACCGTTTACTGTCTGTAAAGACCGGAGTCTAGATGGACCGTTTACTCTGGAGTCTCTGTAGATGGACCGTTTACTGTCTGTAAAGACTGGAGTCTCTGTAGATGGACCGTTTACCTGTAAAGAAAGGAGTCTCTGTAGATGGACCGTTTACTGTCTGTAAAGACCGGAGTCTCTGTAGATGGACCGTTTACTGTCTGTAAAGACTGGAGTCTCTGTAGATGGACCGTTTACTGTCTGTAAAGACTGGAGTCTCTGTAGATGGACCGTTTACTGTCTGTAAAGACTGGAGTCTCTGTAGATGGACCGTTTACTGTCTGTAAAGACCGGAGTCTCTGTAGATGGACCGTTTACTGTCTGTAAAGACTGGAGTCTCTGTAGATGGACCGTTTACTGTCTGTAAAGACCGGAGTCTCTGTAGATGGACCGTTTACTGTCTGTAAAGACCGGAGTCTCTGTAGATGGACCGTTTACTGTCTGTAAAGACTGGAGTCTCTGTAGATGGACCGTTTACTGTCTGTAAAGACCGGAGTCTCTGTAGATGGACCGTTTACTGTCTGTAAAGACCGGAGTCTCTGTAGATGGACCGTTTACTGTCTGTAAAGACCGGAGTCTCTGTAGATGGACCGTTTACTGTCTGTAAAGACTGGAGTCTCTGTAGATGGACCGTTTACTGTCTGTAAAGACTGGAGTCTCTGTAGATGGACCGTTTACTGTCTGTAAAGACTGGAGTCTCTGTAGATGGACCGTTTACTGTCTGTAAAGACTGGAGTCTCTGTAGATGGACCGTTTACTGTCTGTAAAGACTGGAGTCTCTGTAGATGGACCGTTTACTGTCTGTAAAGACTGGAGTCTCTGTAGATGGACCGTTTACTGTCTGTAAAGACCGGAGTCTCTGTAGATGGACCGTTTACTGTCTGTAAAGACTGGAGTCTCTGTAGATGGACCGTTTACTGTCTGTAAAGACTGGAGTCTCTGTAGATGGACCGTTTACTGTCTGTAAAGACCGGAGTCTCTGTAGATGGACCGTTTACTGTCTGTAAAGACCGGAGTCTCTGTAGATGGACCGTTTACTGTCTGTAAAGACTGGAGTCTCTGTAGATGGACCGTTTACTGTCTGTAAAGACTGGAGTCTCTGTAGATGGACCGTTTACTGTCTGTAAAGACCGGAGTCTCTGTAGATGGACCGTTTACTGTCTGTAAAGACTGGAGTGGAGTCTCTGTAGATGGACCGTTTACTGTCTGTAAAGACCAGAGTCTCTGTAGATGGACCGTTTACTGTCTGTAAAGACCGGAGTCTCTGTAGATGGACCGTTTACTGTCTGTAAAGACTGGAGTCTCTGTAGATGGACCGTTTACTGTCTGTAAAGACTGGAGAGTCTCTGTAGATGGACCGTTTACTGTCTGTAAAGACCGGAGTCTCTCTGTAGATGGACCGTTTACTGTCTGTAAAGACCGGAGTCTCTGTAGATGGACCGTTTTACTGTCTGTAAAGACTGGAGTCTCTGTAGATGGACCGTTTACTGTCTGTAAAGACTGGAGTCTCTGTAGATGGACCGTTTACTGGAAAGTCTCTGTAGATGGAGACCGTTTACTGTCTGTAAAGACTGGAGTCTCTGTAGATGGACCGTTTACTGTCTGTAAAGACCGGAGTCTCTGTAGATGGACCGTTTACTGTACTGTCTGTAAAGACTGGAGTCTCTGTAGATGGACCGTTTACTGTCTGTAAAGACCGGAGTCTCTGTAGATGGACCGTTTACTGTCTGTAAAGACTGGAGTCTCTGTAGATGGACTGTTTACTGTCTGTAAAGACCGGAGTCTCTGTAGATGGACCGTTTACTGTCTGTAAAGACTGGAGTCTCTGTAGATGGACCGTTTACTGTCTGTAAAGACCAGAGTCTCTGTAGATGGACCGTTTACTGTCTGTAAAGACTGGAGTCTCTGTAGATGGACCGTTTACTGTCTGTAAAGACCGGAGTCTCTGTAGATGGACCGTTTACTGTCTGTAAAGACCGGAGTCTCTGTAGATGGACCGTTTACTGTCTGTAAAGACTGGAGTCTCTGTAGATGGACCGTTTACTGTCTGTAAAGACTGGAGTCTCTGTAGATGGACCGTTTACTGTCTGTAAAGACTGGAGTCTCTGTAGATGGACCGTTTACTGTCTGTTAAAGACTGGAGTCTCTGTAGATGGACCGTTTACTGTCTGTAAAGACTGGAGTCTCTGTAGATGGACCGTTTACTGTCTGTAAAGACTGGAGTCTCTGTAGATGGACCGTTTACTGTCTGTAAAGACTGGAGTCTCTGTAGATGGACCGTTTACTGTCTGTAAAGACCGGAGTCTCTGTAGATGGACCGTTTACTGTCTGTAAAGACCGGAGTCTCTGTAGATGGACCGTTTACTGTCTGTAAAGACCGGAGTCTCTGTAGATGGACCGTTTACTGTCTGTAAAGACCGGAGTCTCTGTAGATGGACCGTTTTCCGGAGTCTCTGTAGATGGACCGTTTACTGTCTGTAAAGACCGGAGTCTCTGTAGATGGACCGTTTACTGTCTGTAAAGACTGGAGTCTCTGTAGATGGACCGTTTACTGTCTGTAAAGACCAGAGTCTCTGTAGATGGACCGTTTACTGTCTGTAAAGACCGGAGTCTATGTAGATGGACCGTTTACCGGAGTCTCTGTAGATGGACCGTTTACTGTCTGTAAAGACTGGAGTCTCTGTAGATGGACCGTTTTCCGGAGACTCTGTAGATGGACCGTTTACTGTCTGTAAAGACCGGAGTCTCTGTAGATGGACCGTTTACTGTCTGTAAAGACTGGAGTCTCTGTAGATGGACCGTTTACTGTCTGTAAAGACTGGAGCCTCTGTAGATGGACTGTTTACTGTCTGTAAAGACCGGAGTCTCTGTAGATGGACCGTTTACTGTCTGTAAAGACTGGAGTCTCTGTAGATGGACCGTTTACTGTCTGTAAAGACTGGAGTCTCTGTAGATGGACCGTTTACTGTCTGTAAAGACTGGAGTCTCTGTAGATGGACCGTTTACTGTCTGTAAAGACCGGAGTCTCTGTAGATGGACCGTTTACT
Source organism: Hirundichthys speculiger (assembly GCA_018398805.1). NCBI lineage: Eukaryota > Metazoa > Chordata > Actinopteri > Beloniformes > Exocoetidae > Hirundichthys > Hirundichthys speculiger. The sequence goes on from JAGFBZ010002984.1 coordinate 12,975, forward strand.
GTCTGTAAAGACCGGAGTCTCTGTAGATGGACCGTTTACTGTCTGTAAAGACCGGAGTCTCTGTAGATGGACCGTTTACTGTCTGTAAAGACTGGAGTCTCTGTAGATGGACCGTTTACTGTCTGTAAAGACTGGAGTCTCTGTAGATGGACCGTTTACTGTCTGTAAAGACCGGAGTCTCTGTAGATGGACCGTTTACTGTCTGTAAAGACCGGAGTCTCTGTAGATGGACCGTTTACTGTCTGTAAAGACCGGAGTCTCTGTAGATGGACCGTTTACTGTCTGTAAAGACTGGAGTCTCTGTAGATGGACCGTTTACTGTCTGTAAAGACTGGAGTCTCTGTAGATAGATGGACCGTTTTACTGTCTGTAAAGACTGGAGTCTCTGTAGATGGACCGTTTACTGTCTGTAAAGACTGGAGTCTCTGTAGATGGACCGTTTACTGTCTGTAAAGACTGGAGTCTCTGTAGATGGACCGTTTACTGTCTGTAAAGACTGGAGTCTCTGTAGATGGACCGTTACTGTCTGTAAAGACTGGAGTCTCTGTAGATGGACCGTTTACTGTCTGTAAAGACCGGAGTCTCTGTAGATGGATTTACTGTCTGTAAAGACTGGAGTCTCTGTAGATGGACCGTTTACTGTCTAAAGACTGGAGTCTCTGTAGATGGACCGTTACTGTCTGTA
>JAGFBZ010002985.1:0-20254 GCA_018398805.1 Hirundichthys speculiger
GACCCCCCCAGAGTTTAGTCTGGTTCTGGGGATTCCAGCAGTATTCCGAGTGGGGTCCAACAACCAAGAAGACCCGCCCCCCCCCAGAGTTTAGTCCTGGTTCTGGGGACCCCAGCTTATTCCAGAGTCTGGTCAACAACCAAGAAGACCCGCCCCCCCCCCCAAGTTAGTCCTTTCTGGGGACTCCAGCAGCTTATTCAGAGTCTAGCCAACACCGAGAAGACCGCCCCCCCAGAGTTAGTCTGGTTCTGGGGCTCCCGCAGCTATTCCAGAGTCTGGGTCCAACAACCGAGAAGACCGCCTCCCCCAGATTTAGTCCTGGTTCTGGGGACTTCCAGCAGCTTATTCCAGAGCTGGGGTCCAACAACCAAGAAGACCCGACCCCCCCATAGTTTAGGTCCTGTTCTGGGGACTTCCAGCAGCTTATCCAGAGTCTGGGTCCAACAACCAAGAGACCCGACCCCCCCCCCCATATTCCTTTACTTCCACTTATTCCAGTCTGGGTCCAACACGACCCGACCCCCCGAGTTTAGTCCTGGTTCTGGGGACTTCCAGCAGCTTATTCCAGAGTAGTCCAACAACCGAGAAGACCCCGCCCCCCCCAGAGTTTAGTCCTGGTCCAGGCCGGTTCTACGAGGTGCATAAGCATGCATGCACCCTCATTTATGTTTTTGCATGCTCAGTTGAAAAGAAAAAAAAAAAAACTGACAATGCACGAGCGTTAATTACGTCATCCTCTGGTCCACGCGCCGTTCCTGCACAAGACGCTGCTCTCTGCTGCACCGTTACACAAATGGGTATTCGGAAGTGGTTCAACAAACCACGCCAGAAGTTGACAAACGGTGGTCATGAGACAGAGACTCGATTCAACTTGAACAACTTAATTAGCTGCTGCCCTCATTCCTCGTCGGACTCACTCCTGGCCCGAGCCCCCCCTTCCCTTAACCATGACCAGAGCAGGTGCCGGCCCACCCGAGACCTAGGTATGGAGGAGCCCTTCAGTGCGTTTTCAGAAGTATCCTCATCATTTTTTGGAGAGTAAAGATTCCTTTTGCAGTATGTCGTAACAGAATGGCTAGAATATTCCTGCAAAATATGCGGTAGGCTACGCGTGTATAACGTTGGATTTGCGAGTAAAGAGATGCTTACAGGGCGTTCTGGGTCAGGCTTTAGGGGTGCTGCATCCAATGGCCCCCCACACCATTCAATTCAATTCAATTTTATTTATATAGCGTCTGTTACAATGACAATTGTCTCTAGGCGCTTTACAGAGACCCAGAGCATGACCCCCGAGCAAATATCATCAACTAAATTATATAATTAAATCCAATCAATGATAATGGCAGGTAAAAAACTCCCACGTAGGGAGAAAAAAAACCTTTATACCAAACAGTGGCAAGGAAAAACTCCACTTTAAGAGGAAGAAACCTTGAGCAGGACCTGGCTCATATGGGGGGACCTTCCTGCCGAAGGCCAGCCGGGTAGAGAAAGAAAAGAGGGGAGACAGGACAGAGAGAGGATGTAGGACAGAGAAGATGGACAGAAAGATGAGGACAGAGAGAGGAGAGCACAGAAAAAGTAAAAATAATAATAAAGAAGTAGTGGAATTGTTGTAGGGTGAATGCAAGCGAGCTATGGAGGGCCCTTGGGCGTGTGGTCAGCGTAATGAGCCATGATAGGCTCTTGAGTATCAGTAATGTGCGGGTGGGTGTAGGTGAGGTGTGTGAGAGAGGGGAGGAGGGGGGAGGAGGAAGGGGTTTGGGTTTAAGAAAAGAGAAGGGTAGGATTTCAAGCAAAAGGATGCAATATATAAACATAAACAGATGGAGGCAGCAGCACTGGGATGAGATGGCCAGAGGACCAGGTCGCCGATCACCACGCCAGTCGGTACCCAAACACAAGTGGAGGAGAACCCCGGGATGGACAGAGGATGGAACTGCAAGTCAGCATGAAACCCAGGAAACTCTGGCCTGCAAATACACAAAGAGAAAAGGGGGCAGAAACAGCACAACAAACCACAGGAAAGCAAAGAAAATGGAGCACAGTTTCAGTAGCAGGGTGCTCCCAAATAATTATAAATGAGCTGGAGGAGGAGGAAGGAGGAAGAAAGGGAAGAAAAAGGAGAAGAGCAGTGGAGACACCACCCAGCAGATCATGCTGGTGGTCTCCCTGTAGCGTAGGCCGATAGCAGCATAACTATGACGAAGCTGTGATTACGACGAGCTACTCTAGTCTTACTACTACAACTATAGTTATAACTATTAGCCCCTACACACTATAGTTAAGACTAATTGTAGGCTTTACTGAACAGAAATGTTTTCAATTTAGTTTTAAAGATGGAGATGTATCAGCCTCCTTAACCCAAACTGGTAGCTGGTTCCATAAAAAAGGTTCCTGGTAGCAGAAGGCCCGTCCTCCAAACCTACTTTTAGATATTCTAGGAACGACGAGTAATCCTGCACTCTGAGAGCGGAGAGCTCTATTAGGAGCATAACATGCTATCAAGTCTTGTAAATAGCGCGGAGCTAGGCCATTAAGGGCCTTATATGCGAGAAGCCAGAAATTTTAAACACTCAATTCTAAATTTCACGGGAAGCCAATGGAGGGAGGCTAACACGGGAGAGATGTGATCTCGCTTGCGGATTCCTGTCAGCACCCTCGCTGCTGCTGCGTTCTGGATCAATTGAAGGCTATTTAGCAGCTTTTCGGACATCCTTCCTGCTAACAGCGCATTACAGTAATCCAGTCTAGAGCTAACAAACGCGTGGATTAATTTTTCGGCATCACCCTGGGAGAGGATGCTCCTAATTTTGGCAATATTTCGGAGATGAAAAAGGCAGTCTTGCAAACCTGATTAATATGCTGCTTAAATGACATATCCTGATCAAAAATAACTCCAAGGTTTTTCGCAACTGTGCTGGAAGCCAGCGTAAATCCAGTCAATCCATTCCTCAGGTGTTTGGGACCAAAGACAATAACCTCTGTTTTATCCGAGTTTAGAAGCAAAAAGTTAGAGGACATCCAGGACTTAATATCATTAAGACACCCTTGAAGTTTAGCCAAAGGTTTTGTTTCCTCTGGTTTCATAGATAAGTACAGCTGCGTATCATCAGCGTAGCAATGAAAGTTTATGCCATGGCTCTGGATAATTTTTCCCAAGGGCAGCATGTATAAAGTGAAAGGATTGGTCCCAAAACTGAACCCTGTGGGACGCCATAGCAGACCCTAGTCCGTGTAGAAGAAACGTCATTAACATGGACGAACTGGAACCTGTCAGATAAGTATGACTTAAACCAGCCTAATGCTGTCCCTTTAATTCCAACAGTGTGCTCTAATCTGTACAGCAAAAGGCCGTGATCAACGGTATCAAAAGCAGCACTGAGGTCCAGCAGAACAAGGACAGAAACTAATCCATTGTCTGAGGCCATGAGGAGGTCTTTGGAGACTCTAACAGCAGTTTCTGTGCTATGATGAGTTCTAAACCCTGACTGAAAGACCTCAAATAGATCTTTCTATGCAGGTGTTCTCCTAACTGGCTAGCACTATTTTTTTCCAGAATTTTAGAGATAATGGAAGGTTGGATATGGTCTATAGTTTGCCAAGATGTCCGGGGCAGGGATGGTTTCTTGAGCAAAGGTTTATGACTGCCACTTTAAAAACCTGTGCCCATATCCTAATTGTAGAGATAGGTTAATCTGATCCAAAATTGATATACCAATAGAGGATATAACATCCTGACAGTCGAGTTGGGATGGGATCCAAACATGTAGATGGTTTAGCTTTACTGATAGTTGAGGTCAACTCAGAGAGGCCCACAGAGAAAAACAGTCCAGAGGTCAATCAGAAACGGAAGATCAACGAAACTGCAGGGACGTCCACAGCCGCCGACAGCTGGGCCTGGCCGATCTCATCTCTAATTTTGATTATTTTCCCATTGAAAAAGCTCATAAAGTCTTCACTACTGAGAGTAGCAGGAATGCATCAGGCCCACAAGTAACGTTAGTGAGAAGAAGACGATACCATAGGCGGGGTTGTTTTCATTTTCATTCTTAAAACTTAAACTCTATAAACTTAAACCACAAACTATGGATTAAGTTTTGGACATTATCTAAGCCTGTCAAATGTGAACTAAAATTTTAGAATAACAACATTTCTTACTCCAGGTTTTTGGGGTGCTGTATTTCAATTTAGGGGTGCTGAAGCACCCCTCAAAAAGGGCTAGCCTCGCCCATGCCTTTAGCCCAGACTAAATGTAGCATTTTCTTTGTTCTGCAGTGATATTGCTGCAAAAATGCACTTGAAAGACACTTTAAATATTATTGTTTGACTGGTATCATTCCACTTGAAATCACTGTAATGTTTAGTGATGGTTTTGAGCTGTATAGATAAAATTAGTTTGAATTTCTATGTTTAATTTTCAGGGTAAGAAACATCTGTTGCTAGATTGTCTGATGGGTGAGGTAGCCCAGACTAAATGTAGCATTTTCTTTGTTCTGCAGCAATATTGCTGCAATAAAGCATTTGAAATACACTTTAAATATTCTTGTTAAGCTAGTATCATTCCGCTTGAAATGATGGGAAAATGCATAATTTAAGGTTGAATAACGTGTCAGGCATGTGCACCCCCTCTGATCTGAGATGCACCCCTAGTCATCATTTTCTAGAACCGGCCCTGGTCCTGGTTCTGGGGACTTCCAGCAGCTTATTCCAGAGTCTGGGTCCAACAACCAAGAAGACCCGATCCCCCCAGAGTTTAGTCCTGGTTCTGGGGACTTCCAGCAGCTATTCCAGAGTCTGGGTCCAACAACCAAGAAGACCCGACCCCCCCAGAGTTTAGTCCTGGTTCTGGGGACTTCCAGCAGCTTATTCCAGAGTCTGGGTCCAACAACCAAGAAGACCCGACCCCCCCAGAGTTTAGTCCTGGTTCTGGGACTTCCAGCTTACCCAAGAACCCGACCCCCCCCAGAGTTTAGTCCTGGTTCTGGGACTTCCAGCAGCTTATTCAGATCTGGGTCCAACAACCCAAGAAGACCCGACCCCCCCAGAGTTTAGTCCGGTTTCTGGGGACTTCCAGCAGCTTATTCCAGAGTCGGGGACTTCCAACATTCCAGAGTCTGGGTCCAAGAAGACCGACCCCCCCAGAGTTTAGTCCTGGTTCTGGGACTTCCAGCAGCTTATTCCAGAGTCTGGGTCCAACAACCAAGAAGACCCACCCCCCCAGAGTTTAGTCCTGGTTCTGGGGACTTCCAGCAGCTTATTCCAGAGTCTGGGTCCAACAACCAAGAAGACCCGACCCCCCCAGAGTTTAGTCCTGGTTCTGGGGACTTCCAGCAGCTTATTCCAGAGTCTGGGTCCAACAACCAAGAAGACCCGACCCCCCCAGAGTTTAGTCCTGGTTCTGGGGACTTCCAGCAGCTTATTCCAGAGTCTGGGTCCAACAACCAAGAAGACCCGACCCCCCCAGAGTTTAGTCCTGGTTCTGGGGACTTCCAGCAGCTTATTCCAGAGTCTGGGTCCAACAAACCAAGAAGACCCGACCCCCCCCAGAGTTTAGTCCTGGTTCTGGGGACTTCCAGCAGCTTATTCCAGAGTCTGGGTCCAACAACCAAGAAGACCCGACCCCCCCAGAGTTTAGTCCTGGTTCTGGGGACTTCCAGCAGCTTATTCCAGAGTCTGGGTCCAACAACCAAGAAGACCCGATCACCCCAGAGTTTAGTCCTGGTTCTGGGGATTTCCAGCAGCTTATTCCAGAGTCTGGGTCCAGCAACCAAGAAGACCCGACCCCCCCAGAGTTTAGTCCTGGTTCTGGGGACTTCCAGCAGCTTATTCCAGAGTCTGGGTCCAGCAACCAAGAAGACCCGACCACCCCAGAGTTTAGTCCTGGTTCTGGGGACTTCCAGCAGCTTATTCCAGAGTCTGGGTCCAACAACCAAGAAGACCCGACCACCCCAGAGTTTAGTCCTGGTTCTGGGGACTTCCAGCAGCTTATTCCAGAGTCTGGGTCCAGCAACCAAGAAGACCCGACCCCCCCAGAGTTTAGTCCTGGTTCTGGGGACTTCCAGCAGCTTATTCCAGAGTCTGGGTCCAACAACCAAGAAGACCCGACCCCCCCAGAGTTTAGTCCTGGTTCTGGGGACTTCCAGCAGCTTATTCCAGAGTCTGGGTCCAACAACCAAGAAGACCTGACCCCCCCCCCAGAGTTTAGTCCTGGTTCTGGGGACTTCCAGCAGCTTATTCCAGAGTCTGGGTCCAACAACCAAGAAGACCGACCCCCCGACCCCCCCAGAGTTTAGTCCTGGTTCTGGGGACTTCCAGCAGCTTATTCCAGAGTCTGGGTCCAACAACCAAGAAGACCCGACCCCCCCAGAGTTTAGTCCTAGTTCTGGGGACTTCTAGCAGCTTATTCCAGAGTCTGGGTCCAACAACCGAGAAGACCCGCCCCCCCCAGAGTTTAGTCCTGGTTCTGGGGACTTCCAGCAGCTTATTCCAGAGTCTGGGTCCAACAACCAAGAAGACCCGACCCCCCCAGAGTTTAGTCCTAGTTCTGGGGACTTCCAGCAGCTTATTCCAGAGTCTGGGTCCAACAACCGAGAAGACCCGCCCCCCCCAGAGTTTAGTCCTAGTTCTGGGGACTTCCAGCAGCTTATTCCAGAGTCTGGGTCCAACAACCGAGAAGACCCGCCCCCCCCAGAGTTTAGTCCTGGTTCTGGGGACTTCCAGCAAGAGCTGGTTTGAGGACCGTAGGCCTCTAGTAGGGTTCTGAACATGCACTTGTTCACATAAATAAAGAGGGGCAAGCCCATTGAGGGCTTTAAAAACAAAAATTAACATTTTAAAATGAATTCTAAAAGAAACAGGAAGCCAGTGAAGAGCAAATAAAACTGGGGTGATGTGTTCACGACGTCGAGTATTAGTTAAAAAGTGTGCAGCGGCATTTTGAACAAGCTGAAGACGGCTAAGTGATGACTTGGAGACACCAACATACAAAGCATTACAGTAATCAATTATTGAGCTTATAAAAGCATGAATGGTTTTTTCCAAGTCTGCACGATTTAAAAATTGCTTTACTTTTGTTAAAACCCGTAACTGATAAAAACTGGCCCTGACCACACTGTCAGTTTGCTTGTTGAACTTTTAGCTGCCATCAAAAATAACTCCAAGATTCCTCACAGAAGATTTCACTTTAAACGATAGATCACCAGAGTGTGCTGAATCATCAAAGAAGACATACTCTGTCTTATCGTCATTTAAGTGCAGAACATTTTGCCCCAACCACATTTTAATTTCTGCAATGCAGTCAGAAAGGGTTTGAAGAGCACCACTTTTGTTTGGGAGCACAGGAAGATAAATTTGAAGGTCATCTGCATAGCAGTGAAAAGCTAGGTTGTGCCTGGCTACGATAAAACCCAGAGGCAACATGTAAAGAAAACAATAAAGGGCCCAGTATGGAGCCTTGGGGCACACCACAGAACAAAGGAGCAGCAGAGGAGGACAGGTCGCCAATCATTACAGAAAAACTTCTGTTTGTCAGGTACGATTCAAACTATTTCAGCGCTGAACCAGGAATACCAGCACACTGATTAAGGTGAGACGAGAGGATTGAATGATCCACTGTATCAAATGCTGCTGTCAGGTCTAACAAAACTAAAACAACAGGACATTTGGCATCAACAGAAAGGCCAATGTCATTATGCACTTTCAACAGTGCAGACTCAGTTCTGTCCCTGGTCCTGAACCCAGACTGAAATTTTTCAAGAACACAGTTATTTTCTAAAAACGATTGCAGTTGAGTAAAAACAATTCTCTCAATCACCTTTGAAATAAAAGGCAAATTAGAAACAGGTCAGAACACTGGCATCAAGATGTGGTTTTTTAAGAAGTTGTCACACTTTGGCATGTTTAAAAGAATCAGGGACACATCCTGAGCTGAGACAAGTGTTCATTAAAACCAGGAGGGACGGCCCAACAGTGGAAAGCACCTCTTTTAACAATTTAGTTGGAAGAATGTCCAGAGGACAACTTGTAGTTTTCATATGTATAACAATATCAGTGAGGGACGAAAGATAAACAGGAAGGTCTAAGAAGAATAGGAACATGATGGACTCCACCTCAGTGAAGCTGCTCGGTGCCATCAGGCTCAAACACCTCGAACCTGCTCTCAGAGTGGAGGAGTGATGGTTGGAGGTTGTTGACCTCGCAGTCATGGAGTAGACCAGGACTCCTCAGCTCCAGTCCTGGAGGTCCACTGTCTTGCTTGTCTTAGATGTTCCTCTGCCACAGCACACCTGAGTCCCAGTGAAGCAACATGTAGGACAGCAGCCGTTGAAGAGCCCTGGAGACCAGGACCTCCTCTGGAAGTCTGCCACTGGCAGTTTCACATCTCAGCAGAAGCAGAACAGCACATTTATTTATGCATTTTTTCTTTCAACAACTTGTTATCTGAAACAATACACCGGTCCAGCTCCATCCTGGAAAACCTTTAGCAGGACTTTATCAGCGAAGTAACTCTCAGTGCTTCCAAAGACAACGTCTCAATGTCCAGGACTGAAGTACTGACAGAATTTTAATGGTGTTACAGTTAGCTCAACTACAGTCACACAGTTAGCTCAACTACAGTCACACAGTTAACACAGTTAGCTCAACTACAGTCACACAGTTAGCACAGTTAGCTCAACTACAGTCACACAGTTAGCACAGTTAGCTCAACTACAGTCACACAGTTAGCACCATAGACATATATAGAGATAGACGCCGCATCGAACGCTACTCCCTACTGGCGCTGACGAGATTTGGGGCCGCCATCTTGGACCGGTCACCCGCTCCGCTCAGTGTTATTTGTTTGGCAGGTGTGCCGTCAATGTATTTAATCATACCTCACGAAACGAACTGATTTTCACACGTTTTTTTTTTCTTTTGCTGCAAAGGTCATAAATGTAGCTTTGATACATGACACATGGTTTGGCGTATTTTAATATTGATAGTGAGCTTAGTAATATAATGAATATCTCCGTTCCTGTTATAGGCTAATAGCCTTTTAAGTAGGGTCTTTTAAGAGGGTCTAAAGACTTAGGCTACAACATGGACTTAGTTCATTTAGCACTTTTAATGCCTTATGGTTTGTATAGTTTTATTCCATTTTCATTAGGCTTTTTATTAATTTGACATTGCTGTTTATTAGCCTACTGCTATTCTCCTTAATGTAGGCTAGTCTTATCATGCTGTTATATTTTGCTTGAACTGACAGTTTATTATTGCTGTTTTCCCTATTTTTTTATTGTTTATTTCATTATGCTATTGACTGAATTGACGTTCATTTTTGCTATTCTCCTTATTAGCTATAATCTGACCAACATCTCAATCTGTCCGTCTATAATCGGTCTATATTAACGCAAATCTATACGGTACAATTTAATCTATTAATAATTAAATACAAAATAAAACAATAGTAAATTGTATAAATGGTGGCCAAATGCTGGATTAAAACATTTTTAACAGTCATTGATCAATGTACAATGTAGTTTAGATTTAGAAACAGCTAGTCTAAAACTTTCATTTAGACCAGTGGTAGACCGATTTTAGCCCAGACGTCTAGGGACCGTTAGACGTTTATTAGACATTTATTAGATGTCTTTTAGACCGAAAAATATGTTACATCTTACTTGTGAAAAGTAATCCCCTGAGCCCTGCTTCTGATGGTCCGCTGATTGGAGCAGGAATATCCCACACAATGTTCAGGCATGTTCTCTCACTTGTGCTGCGACTCGACGTACGGTAATACTACTACGGTTATAATCCCAGAGAATGACCGGTCCAAGATGGCGGCCGCATTTCTCCTTCCAAACAGCCAATGCGGCGTCTATCTCTATATATGTCTATGGTTAGCACAGTTAGGTCAACTACAGTCACACACTTAGCATAGTTAGTCCAACTACAGACACACAGTTAGCACAGTTAGCTCAACTACAGTCACACACTTAGCACAGTTAGCTCAACTACGGTCACACAGTTAGCACAGTTAGCCCCTCGGGGACAAATAAAGTGTTTTGATTTGATTTGATTTGATTTGATTTAGCTCAACTACAGTCACACAGGGGGTCATCCCTATGTTCCCACAGCCTAGGGTTACCAACCGTCCCGATTTGCCCGGGACATCCCGTTTTTTTAGGTGAATTTTATTTGCCCCGTGAAGAACTGCTCTCGTCCCGCATTTCAATCATAGTCTTGACAGCATTTTTTAATGGAATGTTTATGAAGCATTTCGTCCAGTGATAGACTGCTGATTGATGACACATTCTAAACAGGGAGTTTTGATAGGCTACTATGCCCCAAAACTCAATGTTTACAAAGTATTTTGTCCAATGATAACAGACTGGTGTATGATGACACATTCTGATCAGGGAACTGTGATTGGCTACGCCGACCTGCATGTATACGTTGCTATGGGAGACGGTTGTAATCAGTGAAGTTGGAAATGGATGAACCAGCTAAAAAAAGAGGCTTTGCAGCTAAAACAAGGAATGGGAAACAAAAAGGTCGTGGGTTAAAGCCACTACAGACCCTAGAAGAGCATTTTGTACTTTATGCCGCCGCGAGATATCGGTTGGCCATGGTGGCGAGCACGACTTATCCCGTCATGAAGACACCGAGTGTCATAAAAAGGCTGTGCTAGCAAAAGGAGCAAGCAACATCACTTCATTCTTCACCGCATCTGCTGCTGAAATTGACAAAAATTCTGCAAGCGAGGTGTCCTAAATATACCACACACCCATGAAACACACGGCCACAGCTATAACAGCGCTGACTGAAACTGCACCGTGAAATTAAACGGGGCTTTATTTCAAGACTCGAGTGTCGCTAAGAAGATGCAGTTGGGAAGAACCAAAGCGGAGATGATCACCATGAATGTGTTGGGTCCAAGCACTGTGGGGAAAATAGTCTCCGATCTCTCTTCAGGTGATGGTGAGCCCCTTTATTTTTCACTCGCTAGCGATGCCTCTAACAAGGGAAACAGAAAAATGTTTCCAGTGTGTGTGAGGTACTTTTCCGCGTCGGATGGCGTAATGTCCAAGTTGTTGGATTTCTACGAAAACAGCGACGAATTTGCGAATGGCACACATAAGGCTCTCCTTTCCTGTCTGGACACATATGGTCTTAATGTTGAAAACATCACCGCATATGCCGCCGCAGTGCAAATGTTAACTTCAGAAAGCACCATTCTGTCTACAGATTGCTCACCAGCGTAAACGATGGCATTCTAAAAGCTAACTGCCCGGCTCATGTTGCACACAAGTTGTGTACAACATGCATAATTAAGTTCACAAAATTATCCTGAAATTAGTAGGATTGTGGTCTGGATAAGAAAACATCGTCATTTCTGGCATGGGTAGGGTGGCAAGACGTCAGTCTTTTCAATGCCTTAAAATGCAGGAAATTGCATCTAAGAAACACAAAATTTTCTGGGGGAGGACCCCCCAGACCCCCCGTCCAAAAAATGTCCCTCTTTCCAGCTTCAGGGAGTTGGCAACCCTACCACAGCCCAATGATCCCACAGCCCTATGTTCCCTCATTCCTAAGATTTTTCTCAAAATGCAACTCTAAGTCAAGTCATCTTTAGTTTTATGTCGCTTTTCAAGAGATGATTCAGAGTAATTTCAGCCTAGGGTCTTTTGCACCATGACCTTACCCCACTAATGATGTCCGGAATTTCTGGTGTACTTACAAACTCTCTAACACCTCATTTTATGAGTACTAACACTATTTGTACTACTGTACAAGTTTGGTAACATTCTGGACATATTAGTGGGGTAATATAACATAGCTGTTTCGTAACGTTAGTGCCTGTGTTAAGCCAGTAGGTTAATAGTGGTAACTCAGCCACTGATTGAGCATGGGAAAACTAGGGCTGAGGGAACATAGGCACGCTCCCGTCACACAGTTAGCACAGTTAGCTCAACTATTGTCACACAGTTAGCACAGTTAGCTCAACTACAGTCACACACTTAGCTCAACTATTGTCACACAGTTAGCACAGTTAGCTCAACTGCAGTCACACAGTTAGCACAGTTAGCTCAACTACAGACACACAGTTAGCTCAACTACAGACACACAGTTAACTCAACTACAGTCACACAGTTAGCACAGTTAGCTCAACTACAGACACACAGTTAGCTCAACTACAGACACACAGTTAACTCAACTACAGTCACACAGTTAGCACAGTTAGCTCAACTACAGTCACACAGTTAGCACAGTTAGTTCAACTACAGACACACAGTTAGCTCAACTACAGTCACACAGTTAACACAGTTAGCTCAACTACAGTCACACAGTTAGCACAGTTAGCTCAACTACAGTCACACAGTTAGCACAGTTAGTTCAACTACAGACACACAGTTAGCTCAACTACAGTCACACAGTTAGCACAGTTAGCTCAACTACAGTCACACAGTTAGCACAGTTAGCTCAACTACAGTCACACAGTTAGCACAGTTAGCTCAACTACAGTCACACAGATAGCACAGTTAGCTCAACTACAGTCACACAGATAGCACAGTTAGCTCAACTACAGTCACAGTTTGTACAATTTACAGATGAAGTATGAAGTACAGTTTTCATACTTCATCTGTAAATTGTACATACTGTCTATACTGTCTATATTCATCCCTACACTTACCAGCTGTATATTATTATAGTCTATATCCTGCTAATTTATCCTATACTTATTTCTTACTACTGCCATTATCTGTTCTTACTGTACATTCTGTATATCATAGTGTATATTCTGTATATACTGCACTTGCACTTCCGATTAGAAACAAAACTGCATTTTGTTACTCTGTATTTATACAAGTAATGACAATAAAGTTGAATCTAATCTAAAACTTCCTCCTTTTTTCATGAATCACCATCACGCTTCAGTTTGAACATGACAGTGTTTCCGTCGGCTTCTTCTACAGATACAGACTGTTAGTCACTGTTAGTCATCTCATTCAGATCTATTCCAGGACGTGTCCCCCCCCGTCACCATCGGGTTTCGTGTCACCGTTCCTGTGATGGACATAAAAAGTGAACGCTTTCTGAACAAAACCCCATCAATCATCTGGAACGTGTCCAGTTCGCTCCGAGACTCTTCAGCCTCGTGTGGAGTTACTTTGTGGCTCAGAGTTAATGAAGGAAACATTTGCTGAACAGCCATGAATGAACAGTTTCTTATTTTTTTGTGCGTTCAGGTATGAAGTGTTTGAACAAGATGTGACTGGTAAAATAAAGACGAGTTGCACCAAAATGTCAGACAATAATTCATTCAATCATTCATTCATTGCATCCGATGCTGCAAATGATTTTCATGAATCCACCTGTGTGGGGCCTCGGTGTCCCGTCTCAGTTTATTTCAGAGTCACCACCAGCTGTGCTGACATGTGCAGTTTGAGCAGTGTGTATACAGTGATCCCTCGCCAATTTGCGCTTTAAGTTCCCCAGTTTTAGTTATTCGCGGATTTTTCAGAAATATATAATATAATAAAAAAATCAAGAAAAAATGGTGGAAACATCACAGGATGTTGTGCGGCTTCTCTCACAGTGAAGAAATGTTGTGAGCCAGCCTGGGCCCTTTAAGAAGGTGGCCTTATGGGTAATGATGTGGCCTTATGGGTAATGTTGTGTGTGTGTCGTGGGACGGCAGAAAAAAACGGGGTTAGATGAAAAGTGTAGTGAGCATCAACAGCAGCCCAGCGTGTATAGATTTACATTCTCTGTTAACCGACAGGAGCCCAACAATACAACCTGTGTGATGTTACAAGTTCCTGCAGTGCCTGAAATAAAGTTCCCGTTCCATGCAGAGAAAACCGGACTGTTTCTTTTGTTGTTGTTAGCGTGTTAGCTGCTAAACACGAGCCAAAAATAGCACAATACCAGCGGTTTCTTTACTAGGGTTCAGAGACCAGAGGCTGTGAAGATAACAGAAAGACCACAGTTGAGTCTTTGTCTTGTTTTGCTACTTTTTTGCGGTTTTTAAACATATTTTAAACACATTATTGAGGCTCGGGGGGCTCCAGCTCCAGTTTGCGGATTTTAATTTTTCCTGGGGGGCTCAGGTCCCCATTAACCACGAGAAATAAGGGATCACTGTACATGTCTGAGTGTGTGCTGCGTGGTTTATGGTTAGCATGCAGTTGCCACTGTGATAACAACTACAACCAACAACTAAAGCAACACTGAAGGAGCTGCAAAGATCTTGTTCACCTAAAGCTGTACGCTGCATAAAAACTTTCTTTCTGGAAGAGTGACCAGAAAACAGCTGCTGCTTACAGAAAGAAAACAAACAAAAAAAAAGGTGTTTGGAGTTTTATGAGAAGCATCTGGCCCTGTTCACCAACAGATGGACACCAGTCCATCAAACTGCTGAAGTTTGCAGGGGACACCACCCTCGTTGGCCTACAGGAGTGAGATGGACCATCTGGTGTGGTGGTGCAGCAGGAGCAGCCTGGAGCTCAGCGCTCTCAAGACAGTGGAGATGATAGTGGACTGTAGACTCTAATGGCATTTGGTCAACAACATTAAACACTTGAGTGATTTCAGGAAACTCGTCTAACCGTCTGGAACGGTCGGGTCAGCTGCCAGATCTCAATCGAACCGAGAATCTGGTCAGATCACTGAGCAACAGCAGAACCTTTCCAGCTTGATAGAGCTGCAGCGGTTCTGTCTAGACAGATGGGCAAAGCTTCCAGAAACATCCCTGAAGAGACCTGCAGCTGCAGAAGGAAGCTCCACAGTTATTGAGCTCCAGGGGGATGAACTCTTATGAACTCTGCAGATTCACATCTTATGGTTTTTGCCTCATGTCTTGTTTGGTTTACAGCAAAAAGAATTTAGTGAAAGGAAGTGAAAGGTATGTTCTGCAGATCAAATGTTAAAAAAACGCTCAAGAATCCATTTTAGCTCCAGGCTGTAATGAAATAAGACAGGAAACCGTCCATGGGAATCCCTCTTCAAGCTACCGTCCAGAATTTAGCTGTTGAAGGAGACAAAGCAGTTTTCTCTTCCCTGTAAAAGAAAAAACTGATTCAGGTCTGGAAAAATGAACAGTGAAAATCAAGGAGAAGCTAAAGTAAATGAGACATGGTCTGATGTTGGCTCTTTATTAGTATATAAATCAGAGCTTAAAGTTCCTTTATGTCTTAAAGGAAACAGAGGAATAGACTCCAACAGATCCCCATGACCCTGCAGAGGATGAACCGGGTATAGATGATGGATGGATGGATGGATGGATGGATGGATGGATGGATGGATGGATGGATGGATGGATGGATGGATGATGATGGATGGATGATGATGAATGATGGATGGATGGATGATGAATGGATGGATGGATGGATGGATGGATGATGGATGGATGGATGGATGGATGGATGGATGGATGGATGATGGATGGATGGATGGATGGATGGATGGATGGATGGATGGATGGATGGATGGATGATGGATGGATGGTGATGGATGGATGGGATGGATGGATGATGGATGGATGGATGATGGATGATGGATGGATGATGGCTGGATGGATGATGGATGGATGGATGGATGGATGGATGGATGGATGGATGGATGATGGATGATGGATGGCTGGCTGATGGATGGATGGATGGCTGGATGGATGGATGGATGCTGGATGGATGGATGAATGATGGATGGATGGATGGATGAAGGATGGATGAATGATGGATGGATGGATGATAGATGGATGGATGGATGGATGGATGGATGGATGAATTATGGATGGATGATGGATGGATGATGGATGATGGATGGATAGATGGATGGATGGATGAATGATGGATGGATAGATGGATGGATGGATGGATGGATGGATGGATGGATGGATGGATGGATGGATGGATGGATGGATGGATGGAAACAGATGATGTATGTTTTTTTAAAAGCTGACTCAATTTCCTGAAGAATTTGTGACACACTCTGTTTATAGCAGCTGGTGTAGGGAGGTCACATCATCATCCCAGCGTTGACCTCCACCTGTCTATATAAATGTCATACCAGCGTTGACCTCCACCTGTCGACATAGATGTCATCCCAGCGTTGACCTCCACCTGTCTATATAAATGTCATACCAGCGTTGACCTCCACCTGTCAACATAGATGTCATCCCAGCGTTTCCCTCCACCTGTCTATGTAGACGTCATCCCAGCATTGACCTCCACCTCTCGACATAGATGTCATCCCAGCGTTGACCTCCACCTGTCTATATAGATGTCATCCCAGCGTTGACCTCCACCTGTCTATATAGATGTCATCCCAGCGTTGACCTCCACCTGTCTATATAGACGTCATCCCAGCGTTGACCTCCACCTGTCTATATAGATGTCATCCCAGCGTTGACCTCCACCTGTCTATATAGATGTCATCCCAGCGTTGACCTCCACCTGTCTATATAGATGTCATCCCAGCGTTGACCTCCACCTGTCTATATAGACGTCATCCCAGCGTTGACCTCCACCTGTCTATATAGACGTCATCCCAGCGTTGACCTCCACCTGTCTATATAGATGTCATCCCAGCGTTGACCTCCACCTGTCTATATAGACGTCATCCCAGCGTTGACCTCCACCTGTCTATATAGATGTCATCCCAGCGTTGACCTCCACCTGTCTATATAGATGTCATCCCAGCGTTGACCTCCACCTGTCTATATAGATGTCATCCCAGCGTTGACCTCCACCTGTCTATATAGATGTCATCCCAGCGTTTACCTCCACCTGTCTATATAGATGTCATCCCAGCGTTTACCTCCACCTGTCTATATAGACGTCATCCCAGCGTTGACCTCCACCTGTCTATATAGACGTC
This sequence comes from Hirundichthys speculiger, assembly GCA_018398805.1. Taxonomy (NCBI): domain Eukaryota; kingdom Metazoa; phylum Chordata; class Actinopteri; order Beloniformes; family Exocoetidae; genus Hirundichthys; species Hirundichthys speculiger. The sequence continues at coordinate 16,861 of JAGFBZ010002985.1, forward strand.
ATCCCAGCGTTGACCTCCACCTGTCTATATAGACGTCATCCCAGCGTTGACCTCCACCTGTCTATATAGATGTCATCCCAGCGTTGACCTCCACCTGTCTATATAGATGTCATCCCAGCGTTTACCTCCACCTGTCTATATAGATGTCATCCCAGCGTTGACCTCCACCTGTCTATATAGACGTCATCCCAGCGTTGACCTCCACCTGTCTATATAGATGTCATCCCAGCGTTGACCTCCACCTGTCTATATATAGACGTCATCCCAGCGTTGACCTCCACCTGTCTATATATAGATGTCATCCCAGCGTTGACCTCCACCTGTCTATATAGACGTCATCCCAGCGTTTGACCTCCACCTGTCTATATAGACGTCATCCCAGCGTTGACCTCCACCTGTCTATATAGATGTCATCCCAGCGTTGACCTCCACCTGTCTATATAGACGTCATCCCAGCGTTGACCTCCACCTGTCTATATAGACGTCATCCCAGCGTTGACCTCCACCTGTCTATATAGACGTCATCCCCAGCGTTGACCTCCACCTGTCTATATAGATGTCATCCCAGCGTTGACCTCCACCTGTCTATATAGATGTCATCCCAGCGTTGACCTCCACCTGTCTATATAGATGTCATCCCAGCGTTGACCTCCACCTGTCTATATAGATGTCATCCCAGCGTTGACCTCCACCTGTCTATATAGATGTCATCCCAGCGTTGACCTCCACCTGTCTATATAGACGTCATCCCAGCGTTGACCTCCACCTGTCTATATAGACGTCATCCCAGCGTTGACCTCCACCTGTCTATATAGACGTGATCCCAGCGTTGACCTCCACCTGTCTATATAGATGTCATCCCAGCGTTGACCTCCACCTGTCTATATAGACGTCATCCCAGCGTTGACCTCCACCTGTCTATATAGATGTCATCCCAGCGTTGACCTCCACCTGTCTATATAGACGTCATCCCAGCGTTGACCTCCACCTGTCTATATAGATGTCATCCCAGCGTTGACCTCCACCTGTCTATATAGATGTCATCCCAGCGTTGACCTCCACCTGTCTATATAGACGTCATCCCAGCGTTGACCTCCACCTGTCTATATAGATGTCATCCCAGCGTTTACCTCCACCTGTCTATATAGACGTCATCCCAGCGTTGACCTCCACCTGTCTATATATAGATGTCATCCCAGCGTTGACCTCCACCTGTCTATATAGATGTCATCCCAGCGTTGACCTCCACCTGTCTATATAGATGTCATCCCAGCGTTTACCTCCACCTGTCTATATAGATGTCATCCCAGCGTTGACCTCCACCTGTCTATATAGATGTCATCCCAGCGTTGACCTCCACCTGTCTATATAGACGTCATCCCAGCGTTGACCTCCACCTGTCTATATAGATGTCATCCCAGCGTTGACCTCCACCTGTCTATATAGACGTCATCCCAGCGTTGACCTCCACCTGTCTATATAGACGTGTCATCCCAGCGTTTACCTCCACCTGTCTATATAGACGTCATCCCAGCGTTGACCTCCACCTGTCTATATAGATGTCATCCCAGCGTTGACCTCCACCTGTCTATAGACGTCATCCCAGCGTTGACCTCCACCTGTCTATATAGACGTCATCCCAGCGTTGACCTCCACCTGTCTATATAGATGTCATCCCAGCGTTGACCTCCACCTGTCTATATAGATGTCATCCCAGCGTTTGACCTCCACCTGTCTATATAGATGTCATCCCAGCGTTGACCTCCACCTGTCTATATAGACGTCATCCCAGCGTTGACCTCCACCTGTCTATATAGACGTCATCCCAGCGTTGACCTCCACCTGTCTATATAGATGTCATCCCAGCGTTGACCTCCACCTGTCTATATAGATGTCATCCCAGCGTTGACCTCCACCTGTCTATATAGATGTCATCCCAGCATTGACCTCCACCTGTCTATATAGATGTCATCCCAGCGTTTACCTCCACCTGTCTATATAGATGTCATCCCAGCGTTGACCTCCACCTGTCTATATAGATGTCATCCCAGCGTTGACCTCCACCTGTCTATATAGATGTCATCCCAGCGTTGACCTCCACCTGTCTATATAGACGTCATCCCAGCGTTGACCTCCACCTGTCTATATAGATGTCATCCCAGCGTTGACCTCCACCTGTCTATATAGATGTCATCCCAGCGTTGACCTCCACCCTGTCTATATAGATGTCATCCCAGCGTTGACCTCCACCTGTCTATATAGATGTCATCCCAGCGTTGACCTCCACCTGTGTATATAGATGTCATCCCAGCGTTGACCTCCACCTGTCTATATAGACGTCATCCCAGCGTTGACCTCCACCTGTCTATATAGATGTCATCCCAGCGTTGACCTCCACCTGTCTATATAGATGTCATCCCAGCGTTGACCTCCACCTGTCTATATAGATGTCATCCCAGCGTTGACCTCCACCTGTCTATATAGATGTCATCCCAGCGTTGACCTCCACCTGTCTATATAGACGTCATCCCAGCGTTTACCTCCACCTGTCTATATAGACGTCATCCCAGCGTTGACCTCCACCTGTCTATATAGATGTCATCCCAGCGTTTACCTCCACCTGTCTATATAGACGTCATCCCAGCGTTGACCTCCACCTGTCTATAGATGTCATCCCAGCGTTGACCTCCACCTGTCTATATAGATGTCATCCCAGCGTTGACCTCCACCTGTCTATATAGATGTCATCCCAGCGTTGACCTCCACCTCCACCCGTTATATAGACGTCATCCCAGCGTTGACCTCCACCTGTCTATATAGATGTCATCCCAGCGTTGACCTCCACCTGTCTATATAGAGTCATCCCAGCGTTGACCTCCACCTGTCTATATAGAAGTCATCCAACATTGACCTCCACCTGTCTATATAGATGTCATCCCAGCGTTGACCTCCACCTGTCTATATAGATGTCATCCCAGCGTTGACCTCCACCTGTCTAATATAGTGTCATCCCATTGACCTCCACCTGTCTATATAGACGTCATCCCAGCGTTGACCTCCACCTGTCTATATAGATGTCATCCCAGCGTTGACCTCCACCTGTCTATATAGATGTCATCCCAGCGTTGACCTCCACCTGTCTATAGACGTCATCCCAGCGTTGACCTCTATATAGATGTCATCCCAGCGTTGACCTCCACCTGTCTATATAGACGTCATCCCAGCGTTGACCTCCACCTGTCTATATAGACGTCATCCCAGCGTTACCTCCACCTGTCTATATAGATGTCATCCCAGCGTTGACCTCCACCTGTCTATATAGATGTCATCCCAGCGTTTACCTCCACCTGTCTATATAGACGTCATCCCAGCGTTGACCTCCACCTGTCTATAT
>JAGFBZ010002986.1:0-28501 GCA_018398805.1 Hirundichthys speculiger
TATGTTAGCTGTCATTGGGCGAGAGGTGAGGTACAGTTTGGACAAGACATCAGACTCTGACATTGCTCACTGAGGCTAAATATATGGAATTATGGGGTCTGGGATTATTGGGGTCTGCAGGTCTTCACTCAGAAGAGGAGTTAGCTCAAATGGTAGAGCACTCGCTTAGCATGCGAGAGGTAGCAGGATCCATACCTGCATTCTCACTATTAAACTCGCCCTCTTGGATTTGACCAAAGTCTGAGGCACCCTGGTTCAATCTCAGGTTTCAGCAACACCTCAAGTCCACATTCAGTGTAAGTGGACATCATGTCCAGTCCATGGATAGAAATGCACGTTCATAAAAGAAAACAAAAAAACATAGCTCTTTAAACACACTTCAATGCTGACACCTTCAGTTTATTCAGTGCAAAATAAAGTATCCTGCAACGTGGTTTCCTCTTCCAAAGCCTTTTAAACACCTACAGACACAGTTCAGCTGTGGCAAAGACACAGGAGTTTCTCACAGTGTTGGTCCAGTTTAGGTGTTAACTAATGGACAGGAAACTAATGACGGAAACACAGCCCTCGAAGAGAAGTGGAGTCAATGCCAGCGACAACCAATTGATGTCACTGGCCGTGTTTCTGTAAATGACAATGAAGCACATCACTGGGTGGTCTTGAACCACCAACCTTTCGGTTTCCAGCCGAACGCCCTAACCCAGGGGTGCCCAGCTCCAGTCCTCGAGGGCCACTGTCCTGCATGTCTTTGATGTCTCCCTGCTTCAGCACACCTGATTCAAATGAATGGGTCGTTAATTGACTTGTGCAGACCTGGATGACAAGCTGATTATGATTCATTCATTAGAATCAGGTGTGTTGTGTCAGGGAAACCTCTAAGACATCCAGGACAGCGGCCCTCGAGGACCGAGTTTGGACACCCCTGCCCTAACCCAACTGTGCCACAGAGACTGGTGACATCACTGCTTCATCACCAAACAAGTATAAATGGTCACCAGTTATTTGAAAGGTAAATATTGAAACCAAACTCCAGATTTCATGATTTTATGATGTGATTGTCGCTGAAATGAAAGGCCTCATGGGGCTTGAGGAAAAATCTGAGGACTACTGGGCAGGTTTGGGCAGGTGATGTCACAATAATCAAATTAGATGACAAATCTATTTCCATTCCAAATTTTGGTTCATACTGAAGATATTTCTTATTTATAGTATGCCTTTATCTCAAACCACTTTAAAGTTATAGCCTTTTGAAACCTTGATATCAAAATTGAACATTTTCCAATATGGCCGCCACCTTGTGACATCATAATATGCAAATGATATGAATAATTTCACTACCATCACAGACTTTTAGTCATACTGAACAATTTCTCATTGACACTATACCTTTATCTCAAACTGCTTTCAAGTTACAGTGATCCCTTAGTTATCGCGGTTGATGGGGACCGGCGCCCCCCGCAATAATCAAAATCCCGCGAAATGGAGCCGGAGCGCCCCCGAACCTAAATAATGTGTTTAAAATATGTTTAAAACACAGCAAAAAAGTAGCGAGACACTGCAGTGACACAAGACAATGGCTAAAACTCTTTCTGTTTCCGTCACAGCCACTGGTCTCCAAACTGTCAATCAATAATCAATAACTTTTTTTTTTTTTTTTCATAATGAAAAACCTAAGCTATAGTCAGGAGGGAGGGCATTTCACCCGCCAGCTTCTCCTCCGGTATTTGAGGAGCAGAGCGAACCTCCGAACCCGTCTAGATCACTGTCAACGTCCCTTTCCCCGAGCCAGGTCTCAGAGGCCAGGATGCAGGTTTCTTTGACTATACATGCTGGTGGCGAACAAGTCTGTAGTTCTTCAGTTTTATTGCTGAGAGCGCGGATATTGGACAGGATAACTGAAGGGAGGGGGATGATGCACAACAGGTGTCTCATGCGCTCCCGTAAGCCGCTTCTCCTGCCTCGCCTCCTCGGTTTCCGTCGTGGAGGTACGAAGTTGTTGCTTGGTCAGGAAAGACTATGTCCGCTGGTGGACCGCTGATCACGGGATTAGAGAATTTTAACAGATAGTCTCTGGAATATTGAATGGAGCTGTCAGCAACCCCAGGTGACATGAGGACGCCGCACCGCCAATAAAAAGATCAGAGTCAGATCCACGTCACTGAATCATGACACTCTTAATCACACAAAAGTGAGGTTGATCAGTCAAAGTGCACAGCGATTTTAAAAGTTTAAGCATAATATAACTTAAAACTGACAAGACAGACATGCTTCCCACTGTTGCCGGTCGCTATGTCGTGCATGCGCCCAGTAAATGCGCAGTAAATATAGTAAATGTGTCTCTGCCAAACAGCGCCCAGATTATAGAGTTCTGTCTGCTTTTTTTTGTTGCTTACAGGAGGCTGTGAGACATTGTTTGATGTTTTGCTGGCAGCTGTGGCCTCTCCTCTGCTGTGGGGTGGATTTTCGAAGAATTTCAGCGATTATTTCTTGATTTTTTAATTATAATATATTTCTGAAAAAAATCCGCGAAGCACTAAAACCGCGTTAGTCAAACCACGAAGAGGCAAGGGATCACTGTATAGCCTTTTGAAATCTTGACATCAAAAATTGTTTATTTTCTTGAAAAAACTCTGGTGCCTAAAAAGTTCATTAGTTAAGCTACAGCAGGGATGTCTGCTAAGGTGTCTGCAACATTTCGCTTTAGCAGTGGGCATTCCCATAAGAGCAGGCTCAAAGTGCAGACACCTAAGGCACGTCCTGACCATTGTATTGGGCTGTTTAACACGTAAACCTGGAATATGACATCAGTTCAACTTATGTGAAAACCTTCATAGCAGAATAGCATCTTATCGGAATTAGTCAATAATAAGATTTTTGTTGTTAATGTTTAATGTCTAGCCAATTTCCCCTTGGGGATTATTAAAGTATTTTCAATTTTCAAGTAGTCAATGTCTTCAGAGCTGCAAAACTATTTGTAAATGTTTACTGTCAGAAAGAGGTACGAGCCTGCTGTCTGGTTTGGATTTTTACCATTTATCTTGAGCAGGGAGAACAAGCCGTTAACCAGCAATGCCACACCGAACTGTGAAGTGGGGCAGTCAAATGTTAACTTCCGTGGGTGTCACTTGACAAGAGCGTAAAAAGTCACTTAACGTGGCTGTAAAGTCAAAAAATGCATCCTGAGCCTAACGGCTCTGAAGCCTTGACTTTTTCCCTCTAAACCTGCTGTCTTTTAGGTCACAGGATTGTTGTCTTTATCAAGTTTGTGTCTAGCCAGATCACAAGACTTTACAAAGGTTATGGGTTGCTGTAATTTTCCATCTGATGCAGAATAATATGAGATGAACTGCCCGCCTTTAATCTTGGCATTCTTCTGAAGAATCCTGATGGTGTGAAGAGCTCTGTGATTTTGACTGCAGCCTTGGAGAATAAACCTCCATTTTACACCTCCGTCGTTGTCAGTGCCATGCTTAACAGCTGAATAGATTGCCTCACCAGTGCATAGAAATTAATAACTCTTACGGCTAAGAAGATTCCAAATTCTTGGCATTACAGTTGGCGTCCCTGGTCTTTCTTTTTCCACGTTTTTTGGGTTTTTCTGCGCTTTGTCTGCTGCTCGTCCGCTGCGGACCCCGGAACGGGGGAGGCGTAGCTCCTTTTGGCCACAAGTTCCGTTAGCCTTGGAAATCCGGCCTCGTGAGGGGGCTCCGTGGCGGCGGGTCGGGGACTTTGGCAGAGGTTTGGACGGACCCCTGTGCTCTGGTGAGTGTGCATTTTTTCCTTTTTTGATTGCTTGCCTGCGACGGTGCGGTGTGGGGGTTGTGTGTTGGCTGCGTGTGTGTTTCCCTGCCTGGCTGTGCTTGTGCTGTTCTGGCTCTGTGCCCGTGAGCTTGCCTGCCACTGGTCTGTTTCTGGGTCCGTAGGGTCGCGCGCACATTAGTTTTCTGTCGCTTTTGGTGCCGGATCCGTGTGAGCGCCGGTGGTCCCTGGTGTTACTGGCCGAGCGGCCAGGCTGCCTGGAGTGCGCCGTGTGGGCAGCACCCGTGCGAGACAGAGGGCTGACCCTGCCTCCGACGCCGTTGTCGTCTGGTCCCAAGTGTGGTGTGCGAAATTTGTTAGTGTGAATTAGAAGGGGGGACCTGGAGGTGCTATAGATTGATTGGACTGATTGGGGTCACCTAGGAATAATAAGGAATAAGGAATAAGAGGATTTATTGTCATTGAACCAGCGTCCCAGTACAACGAAATTGCATTCCAGTACATCATCCAAGAAACATATAAAAAACAACAACAACATTTAGGACATGGATGTCGATGATGACTGGGGCTAAGCAACTAGTGTCGCTCTGCGCTAACTTAGATTGAAAAAGAAAACATTGGGGAAGGAGGGGTGGAGGTTAAAAAAAGAACATCTCCCACGTGTCAAAAGGACACGTCGTGAGAGGGGGAAAAAAAAACACCTCAGCACATTTAATTAAGCATGTACAGACTTAACACAGGACATTGATAGAAACATGATGACGGATAACCCAGTTTTGACAGTCTGTGCGCGCGCAGCCAGCCTTGGGTGCATCGCGCAGTCAGTCCAATCGCCACACGGGGGAGAAGGGGGAGGTGCGCAGGGCGGGAGGGGGGGGCCAGCGAAGACGTTGAAGTGGGGGAGGGAGTGCGTGTTGATCAGTATAGTGGGAGTGCAGTCATGTCGCCTGAAGATCCGTCTCCAGGTTGCAGAGGGGGGTATGGGGGGGGTAGGTAGAAGCGTCCAAGCCACACAGCATCCAGGAGATAGATAAGGGAGCGGCCTTGAAGGCTGCGCTTTTAGGGAGCCAAAACAAGAAAAGGATTGTTTGGGGCAGGCTGAGACACACTCTCCGTCTACCCTTGAAGTTCTGCTGGATTTCTCTGGTGGGAATACTTCAATATTCCGAATTATTGGCCATTCTCCCTGATCAACGCGTGAATCCTTCCAAGATTGTTGTCCATTCGCCCAAAGAAGTCCAGAATCATCCCTTGGGTTTGATTCAAGTTCTGAATCACTCCCAATTTCCGATCCATGTCTTCCAGTCTTTTAATCACGTTGTCAACTTTCTCACACACGTCCGGCGGGGTGGAAGTTTTCCTCGAATCCGAATTTGTAGCCTCCGTGCGTTTAATTTCCGATACACCAAGAATCCACCTGCGCTGATCAGTAGAAATCCTGTGATCATAAATCCAAAAATGAATGCGTCTTCGACATCCTCCACGTGCAGTGGGCCGAGACAATGAAGTTTCCATTTGCCCCAGGAGTCCATCACGTACCCCGCTGCGTGCGTACCCCCCGGGCACGAAGGCTCTCCTTTGCCTTGTCTTGTTGTTGAAAAAATTTGATCAATTGCATTCAGAGACCAGCTTACTAAATCCATGGTTGATTCGGATATTCTGCAGAAAAAACGCTTCAGAAGCACAGACGAGACAGAAGCAGCTGCAGGAACAGATAGATAAGGGAGCTCAGAGAAATGCGTCCGCCTTCGCCGAGAGCAGGAAGTGAAGCGGCAGTGGAAGGAAGGAGTGAAAGAAGGAGGCAGTGCCGTGATTCGGTGACGACCGAATCTTGGGGCAAGACGGGTTCCCGCAGCTGGGGACACGCGGGCTCGCGGACGAGTGAGAAACCGGAGTTTTTCTGGTGAGAAACGGAGCGGAGCGGCTGGGCAGCATGGGGCAGGCTGGGTCAGCGCAGGGAGTCAGGCTGATTCAGAGGAGAGAGCGAGGATGCTGGTTCTGAAGGCGCAGACAGCGATGGTGGCATGTCTGTTTGATGATATGAGAGAGATATGGTATGGAGGGTCGTTGCAGACGAGAGTGCGAACGTGGCTTAGAAAGGAATAAAATTAAAGCACTAAGTTTGGAACGAAACACGAAGCAGATCACTGTGGACAAATCACACAGGTTAAAAATCTTGAGATTGGTGTTAGTGTTGATGATGTAAAGGATTTACTTCGTTCTGATGATGTTGGACCTACGACGGTTGAAGCTGTTGGCAGTTTACAACGGATTATCAATTCCGGCAACAGGCTTTCTGGTGCTGCGCATTCTCGATGGTCCATGTAGGCGTTTGCGCAGGTGTGAGCCGCATTAACTCTTGGCTTGTGCGTGTTAACAGTTAACAGTTAACTTTCTCGGAGGGCCAGAGCTGTGCGGGGGAGAGAGAGAGTTTCCTCCTGCGCGCTCCAGGGCTGATAGCAACTGTGCCTGAGCGCGCTCACGTTGACGCCTCACACAAGCGAGTACGGTGCTGAACTGAGGTGAGCGGAGCTGTGTCTGATCTATGTCTGATTGTGTCTGTGCGTAACGCTGTCTCTCAGCCCCAACAGCGACTGCGGGCGGCCGACACGAGACGGGACTCTGATGTCCGTCTGCAATGTGGTGAGGCATTGTATATTGTGCAGCGGTGTTCGGCGGTCCGGCAGCGCGCTGGAAGGGTGGGAGGCACCAGAGGCACAGCGGAGTGACGTCATCTGGACTCTGCCCATGGCAAGCAGCCATATCTCTCAATGAGTTTTAAAAATATTTCTCTGTTTTTATGGCACAAATTGTAGATAAAGATTCCCAAAAAAAGTTATTGACCTGTGTCCTCTGTCTCATCCAGACTGTTGTGGACTAATTACAACAGTCAATTACAACAGTTGTGGACTAATTACAACGTAATGTGTTATAAATACCTTTTGAAACAGAATAAAGTTAGGGTGAAGCAGTGAAGGGTGTTTAAAGAGCTTTGTTTTCTTTGTGGAGGGTGAAGGTTTATCTTCTTTGAACATGCATTTCCATCCATGGACTGGACATGATGTCCACTTACGCTGAATGTGGACTTGAGGTTAATGCCAGGAGAAGTTGGTGTTGCTGAAACCTGAGATTGAACCAGGGTGCTTCAGATTTTGGTCAAATCCAAGAGAGAGAATGTAATAGTGGAGAATGCAGGTATCGATCCTGCTACCTGCTACATGCTAAGCGAGCTGCAGACCCCAATGTGGACCATAATCCCAAATATTTAGCCTCAGTGAGCAATGTCAGAGACTGATGTCTTGTCCAAACTGTACCTTGCCTCTCGCCCAATGGCAGCTAACATAGTCTGCAGAACCTCTGTGAACCACACCAGAAAGAAGGGAGAACAGAAGATGGATGGATAAAAATGCATGACTTGGCCCAGTAGCATCAAGGACGGTTTTCCTGGTCTACTGGTTGTCATGTCAACCTTATGTGTGAAAGGTGCCTAATCCAAAACCAGGTGCCAATTTCACTACCTGATCATTGAGTGTCTTTTTCACCATTGTGGCAGGGATAGATGAGGATGACGCTGATACGGCCATTCTCGTTACTGTCTTCATTGCCCGCTGCATGCCCCTCATCTGTGAAACTTTTTTTAAACAGGTTTAAAAGGTTCTACAACTGACAAAGCAACTTACTGCAGCAAACCCAGGTGCAGCAGAAGCAAAAAGTCTGGGTCAGTAAATGAGCCAGTCAATGGGTGAACTACAAATTCCACCCCCCCACCTCTGCCAACGACTGACTGACGATCTGAATCTGCTTCACTGCTTGTTTGAAAAGCATGGCCTAACACCCTGATCACCCTCCTGCACATGTTTTACATGTGCCTCTTTTTCTTTCTCATATTTTTCAGCTTTGCACCAGTAGAATGAACCAGAACACTGGTCCAACAGGACACTGGACTCAGAGGAAGACTGGAAAAGGGTTTTGTTGCAACAGCCTGAAAACACGGTAAGGTAACATTACAGAATGACTGTAAAAGCCAAGACCTGGCTTTTACTCCTAGTTAAGAAAAAACTCTTTCAGAACTATGATTTTCCTAGATGCGGACAAGCATCAAAGATGCCAACTGGTGTCTACAATTTTTCCAGTGCCTTTGACACACCTATAGACACAGTTCTGCTGTAGTAAAGACACGTCTGCTGGCTCAGCGAGGCTGCTAGCTTTGGCTTTGCTTCTCTGCACTCAGTTGGAGGTAGAGCTCTAATTGTGGTCCCTGGTGGTTCCATGGTCAGTAATGTGTCGTTAGTGACACCAGCGACCATGGACAAAGGTATACCTAGGACCAGAGCGTGTGACATAGAATGCTATTTCATAATGCTTGCTAAGCACGCAAGAGTTTACAAGATGGCGCCCAGAGCGGCCGCCTTGGCGTTTCGCTGCGCTTTTGTTTGTGTGTTTTTGTAAGTTAGCTGTGTGTCTGCACGCTCTTACACCCGTGAAGACCTATTAAACATCAGGTCTTTCACCCCCACGGACTTACTTCCACTTTTTCTGGCTCCAGCAGCCGATCTGGTTCACTTTTTAGTCCAAAAAGTGAGACGGCGCAGGAGGGCAATACGGGCCGGCGCCCTGGTGCGGTTACACAGGAGAGGCACACGAACGGCTTTACCTGGGATCTTCCTGTCTAATGTCAACTCACTTTGCAACAAAGTGGACGAGCTGAAGCTGCTGATGCGGATTAAAGACTTCTCCACCTCGTCTGCTCTCTGCTTCACGGAGACCTGGCTCAAGAAGGAAACACCGGACAGCGCGCTCCTCCTTGAGGGGTTTCAGCTGTTCCGTGCCGACCGGGACAGGGCGCTCTCTGGGAAGAGAGCAGGCGGAGGACTCTGCTTCTACATCAACAGCGGCTGGTGCACTGATGTGACTGTGATCTCACAGGACTGTTCTCCTGCTTTGGAATATTTATTCATCAACTACAAACCATTTTATTCCCCACGCGAGTTTGCTTCATTCATTCTGGCCGCTGTTTACATCCCGCCAGACGCGGACGCGCGGGAGGCTCAGCGCGCGCTCGCGGACCGCATTCACCAAGTGGAGCAGACTTACCCCGACGCTCTGATTATTGTGCTTGGTGACTTTAATCAGAGCAACCTGAGCCACGAACTCCCCAGGTACAAACAGTTTATTAAATGCCCCACCAGAGCAGAGAACACGCTGGATCACTGTTACACTACAGTAAAGGACGCATATCGGGCCATACCGCGTGCCGCGCTCGGACTATCTAATCACGTGATGGTCCACCTAGTTCCAACTTACAAACAGAGACTGAAGCTCACAAAGCCCGTTGTGAGCACAACAAAGAAGTGGACCAGTGAAGCTGTGGAGGAGCTGCGCACGTGCTTGGAGACAACGGACTGGGACATGTTTAAAGGGGCCACACATGATCTGGATGAGTATACTGACACTGTGACCTCATATATCCACTTTTGTGAGGAGCGCATTCTACCAACGCGCACCAGGGTGAGTTACTCCAATGATAAGCCCTGGTTCACAGCGAAACTCAGACAGATCAGGAAGGAAAAGGAAGCAGCGCTGAAAAGTGGTGACAGAGTCTGCTACAGAGAGGCTAAATACCGGTTTAGCAAAGAACTGAGGAGAGCTAAATCTGTGTATTCGGAGAGACTCCAGCAGCAGCTCACTGCTAACAACTCGGCTTCTGTGTGGAGGGGGATGAGGCAAATCACCAACTACCGGCCTCAAGCTTCAAAGGGCTAAGATGACAAAGCCCTTTGTCAGAGTCTGGCCCTCCACTACGCCCCGCTTTAACACCTCGTCAGCTGTGCCCAACACCCCCCCACCCCCCAGCATCACTGCCTCCACGGACTTCACTTCATCAAAGGCAGTCCCCCCCCCCTCCTCCCCCCCCTCCATTCATCATCAGTGAACAGGAAGTGCGCAGACAGTTCCTCCAGGCTGAACCCGCGAAAGGCCCCTGGCCCGGATGGCGTGTCTCCCTCCACCCTGAGGCACTGTGCGGAGGAGATGACTCCTGTTCTCACAGGCATTTTCAACTCCTCCCTGGAGTCGTGTCACGTGCCTGCCTGCTTCAAAACCTCCACCATCGTCCCTGTCCCCAAGAAGCCACGGACCACTGGACTTAACGACTACAGACCTGTGGCGCTCACCTCTGTAGTCATAAAGTCCTTTGAGCGCCTGATCCTGCCCCACCTCAAGACCATCACCACTCCCCTCCTGGACCCACTGCAGTTCCCCTACAGAGCCAACAGATCTGTGGACGACGCAGTCAACATGGCCCTTCACTCCATACTGTGGCACCTGGACTCCCCGGGAACCTACGCCAGGATCCTGTTTGTGGACTTCAGCTCAAGCTCAGCTCAGTCAGTCAGCATTATGGATAATTCTGAATGAGTGCCCTCCTTATGCTGCATAAGTTTGTTTCTTTTCTCTAATAAATTCTGTTTTGATTTTCTCATCAAGATCAGATCTCATTGATATTATTTTTTTCCACAACAATTTGGCGCTGCAAGTAGGGTCCCTCGCTTGGTCATCTGGACAGAGTGACGAAGAGACCGATCATCCTGGAATATTTAACTTCCAGCCTTCAACCTCAAAACAGCTGTTGAGACGGGAGGGCTGACTCACTGCGTCCTGACTACCAATGCTGGGATCCAACGGACTCAAGTTCTACAGTGTGATCTGGTGAGAGATTCATTTTCAAAAACACATTTGGTCTCAAAGGTTCAGATCTGAAGTGGTTCAGCATTCTCCATAGCATTTGGGGAAGGTCAGTCTGCAGGAGTAACTGCGACTGGTTAGTTTCTGAGATCTGTTCTGAAACGCTCCTTCTGTAAGTACTCAGAAGGTTAGGCTTTAACTGTTTGGGGCAGGCAAACAGACTCTGCAAAGACGTTTGCAGTTTTAGCAAGAGTGTGCACACTGACCCATAAAGAAATGGGTTCTGATAAATCCAAACCTCTTTCTGTTCCTGAGAGTTCCAATGTAGAATGTATGAGAGAAAAGTACGGCCGTGAGAGTGTTGAATGTGTGGCTCTCTGGACTGAAAAATATGGGTTCCCAGCGGGCGGGTCGTTGAGTTTGAATGAGTTGAAAAAATTGAATGAGAAATTGACTGAAAGAGAAAAAAACTAAGAAACAAAAAAAAAGATTTGTGTGAAAGATTTGGAAGAATGTGAAAAACATAGGAGATGCTTCAATGCTTGGGAAGCAGAAGCACAAAGAAAAGAGAGAAAACAGAGAGCCAAGGAGCTCCCTGGAAGTAAAGATAAAACTCAGAATGTTGTAGGAAGAACTGATAATGCATCTTTGCATATGAACAAACCACCACCATATACTGGCACCTCCTCTGTTTATTCTGTTCCAGAGCTCAGCGCACTCAGGATGGACCCTGACCTCGAAGCCTGCCCCCCACCAAGTGCTCCTCCTCCAACAAGCCGAAATCAACAGACTGATCCATCTACATCAGTTGTCGTGGCCCAACCCACTCCAGTGAGAAGGTCTCATGCTAATCTCGGTGCCTCATCCCCCATGCACACAAGACTGCAGACACAACTCCAGCAGAGAGGAATAAACATCTCTGTGTCCAACTGTGGTGATGAGGAGGCGGCCTAGACTGAACTGTTTGTTAACGCTCCCATGGTCGAAGTTGCAGGTCCGGCTGGTACCATTTTGGTTCATCGCCCCTGGGCAGATTCAGATGTTGCCAGTGCTGCAGAACTTTTACCGGATCCAGTCGCCTCAGGACTCAAATTCAGTGAGGCCCTTGATGCATTCTGCAAGGAGTTCAGACCCACTGGAGCAGAAATAAGACGCATCCTTGCTAAAAAATGTAAAGCCAGTGATCTCCAGAAAATAAACGACAAGTTACCCCAGCCACATCTCCGCCCCGTCAACTGTGCCTGGAATGATACTCAGAACAATGACTATAATGTAGCCCTTACGACACTCGTTGCTACTATAAAAGAAAAGTTTCCCCCCCGAGTGGACATGCATGCTGTCAATACCTGTAAGCAGAGACCTGATGAGCTTACTGACGACTACATCCATCGTCTGATCCAGATTTTTAACACACACAGTGGACATGAACAACCAGCTTTGCTGGGAGAGAGACCTGGGACTTGGGAGAGCCAGCTGTGTGATATCATTTTTAAAGGACTTCTCCCTGACATTTCAGCGAAAGTCAAAACCAACTACGTAGGATGGGCTGAACAAGCAAGATTGGATGATGTGCAACGACATGCACGCCATGCCCAGCAACTGGTAGAGCAAGACAAAAAGACAAAAGAGAACAAAGCATCCAGAGACATTCATACAGCAGCTCTAACAATGTTTTCAGCAGTTTCTGGCCAACATTCCACCTACGTGTGCTTCCAGTGCGGCAAGACTGGGCACTGGAAAGATGACTGCCGTGAACGTCAGACCACAGACAACATTGAGCATGCGGACTGACATGGGGTGGCCATGAGGAACAGGGGACAACTGTCTGCGCTGACATCTGAACAGGGAGGTAACACACGCACACCACACACACATAAACATACAGATCACACAATGAAACAAATGGTTGCAACTGAACTTCATGACTCAATTCAACAAGCCATCACTCATTTAGAAGCAAAAAGCAGAATGAATCCTTCCCAGTGTTGCGGTACCTATACCCATTATGAATCTACCACTTATAAAGAGTTCCCTCGCTTTGATTTAAAAATAGGAGGAGTGAATGTGTCTTTTATGGTTGATTCTGGTGCTACTAACTCTGTGGTTATGACCAAAACGTTTCCTGAAAAACCTAAAATGAGCGGAAATCATATTTATTCTATGTCTGCATCTGGCCAAGTTGTAAAGGAAAATGTCACAGCACCCTTAAGGTGCCACACACCAGCTGGACACATATTTAAACATGGTTTTCTTTTATCTGATTTGTGTCCAGTGAATCTCATGGGGCGTGACCTCATGTGTAAACTTGGTATTGTGTTAACTTCATCCCCAGAAGGAATTAAAGTTTCCTCTGCAGAAACACTTACTGCTGTTCAGCTGAATTGTGCCACACTGACATACGAATAAGTCTGGCAATTTCCCACATCTTTTATAACCACGCACCTCACACATTTAGTTCATGATCTCATTTCTACAGATGACACTGATTTTATGACACCCAATGACCTCCACTGCACTGCTCATGTATCTTTTGGGCCAGACCAGTCATACGAAGAAAGGTGGTTCACCGCAACTCGGGAGGTTTTGAATTTAACTTTTTTGTTTTACAACTCTGACATAACTGCAGCAGCCGTATCTCTGACCCCTGCGCAACAATATTTTTTTACTGTTCAAGGATCCTTTCCTCATTTGCCTTTGGCCAAGGCATGCGATTTACAGTGGTGGAATCTAGATCCTTTTGTAAAAAGATGCCATGATGCTGAGGACTGGCAACTAACCCCTGATTCTAAAGTTTGTTTTTCTCCCTCCGTAAAAGTGTACAGACAACAACTTTCCAGTACTGTACATGCATGCAGATCAGTGAAACCGGTTTCAATGGCTGCTGTCAGTCCTTCTCACAGCTTACTGTCTGAGGAACAGGCAGCAGCCATCCCCTCTTTACGGGACGTCCCCTCAGATCTCTGGGCCCAGAGTAAATATGATGTTGGTCTAATAAAAAACTGTGACCCAGTTATTATTACCCCAAAATCTGATTACAGACCTTGCCAACGCCAATATCTTCTTAAACCTGAGGCTGTAACTGGCATCAAACCAGTGTTTGACTCCCTGGTTAAAGCAGGAGTTCCTTGTGACAGATCGCCTGTTCATTCACCTTTGTTTCCTGTTAACCTTTCTGTCGTGTTTGGGTCAAATCTGACTGATTTCCTACTTTCATCAATCATAAATATTGTGTTTTACATTTGATTGTCTCAGGGCCTTATGATATCCTCCACACTAGCCATTTTAACATATATAATTGCTGATCACCACTTTCATTGAATTTTGAGTAGTTTATTCAACTTTGTAACACCTGTGGTGTTCCCGGTCAAAAATGACCGCCATAGGAAATTAATGGGTGACCCTAGATTGTGTTCATCCATCAGATTGTACACAACCACAAATACACCACACACACACACACACACACACACACCACCCACACACACACACACACACACCTACACACACACCTACACACACGCATACACACACACACCACCCCACATAAACCCTTCTAGACTGAACAAATAGGTGTCTCCTCTTCCACCTCATGCCCGCGCTTATGTGCCTATCCCCCCACATGAACTACACCTTCCAAACTAAATGTATAACACTTGTTCCACACATTTCAAAGTAAACAATTAGGTGTTTGTTATGGGAACATTGTATTTCAAGAGGAGACTCTTTCTGACAGAGCTTGGGAAAGCTTTAGTGACTCCTCTGATTCAAGGGCGCCAGCACCTTCCCTGTGCACTAGAGGTCTTCGGAACAACCCGAAAACCCGAGGTTCCAACCCCACCCGAATCGGGTCTTGGGTCCATTCAAAAGACGTGACTCCGGGTTCTGGTCTGAATCAGTAGTTAGTCTCGGGTCAGGTCGGTGCTCTCTGACAGGCTGGGTCCGAGTTTACTCGAGAGAGGTAAAGATATCGCCAACATGACAACGATGGATAACAGAACATGTTCATGACACGTCCTGACCGGTGTAGGCTATTAGCGTTATCAGTTGCTACCAATAGCATCTGTATCCACAAAGAAAATAACGACGTGGATTTATTGTTGTTTACATCACGTAGCCTATGTAGCAACTGAACCGGTAGAAGAAGACAACTTCAGGAAAGAAAATCAAGTTTTATTCAACGATAGACAACTTTAACATGAGCAACTATGGGCTGGATTGTCTCGGTTCTATTTGGGTAACTCGGTTCGGTTCGTGGTCGGAAACTAAAGACTCGGGTCAGGTCAGTTCAGGGCCCAAATATTGCGGGTCCATTTGGGTTCGGACTTCTGAACTTATGATAATAGCTCGGGTCGGGTCGGGTCGGTTTCGGATCGAATTTTCACGGGTCCATTCGGGTTCGGGTCCATGAAAGTGGACCCGTGAAGACCTCTACCATGCACCAGCCTCTGCCAGTCTGGTGAGGAGTCTGCAGCCCCAGCCACTGCCCTGGCTGTTTTCCCCCCAAAACAGGGGCAGAAATGGAAGAGATGCCACCTCTGTGCCCCTAGAGACAATAAAACAAGTCTTATATGTTTCAAATGTGATGCCTTTGCAAGGCACACTACAATCTGATTGCAAAATGCCACTCCTGTGTGTGAAGACACATGCCTCCCCTTGTATTTTTGTATATTCACTGCAATTATTCATGTAAACCACTAGTTTGAGACATTGTTTACAGCTTAAAAGGGAGTTAAATAAAATTTGGTGATGATCAGTGGTTTTTCTGTTAATGTAGGAGCAGTTAAAACAGGCTGGTCAAATTTGACCGGGAACACTAAAGTAAGGGGGGAGAAACGAACACGACACAAAGGTTAAGAAAATCAGAGACAAAGGTCAACCTGATGAATGGCGTTTTGTTCAGGATCTGCAAAGTGTTAATGTAGCAGTTCAACCAAGGGCTCCGATTGTCCCAAATCCCCATACAATCTTATCTCAGGTACCATCAGATGCAAAATACTTTTCTGTGGTGGATCTTTCAAATGCATTTTTCTCAGTTCCTGTTCACCCCGATAGTCAATATTGGTTTGCTTTTACTTTTGAGGAAAAGACTTGGACCTTCACACGACTCGGTCAAGGTTATTGTGAAAGCCCCACAATTTATAATGCTGCTCTCAAGCAAAGTCTTGACTCCCTAAATTTGACCCCTGGCACTGCTCTCCTCCAGTACGTTGATGACTTGATGATCTGCAGTCCGACCCGTGAGCAATGTGAATCTAACACCATTGCCTTGCTGAAACATCTCCATACATATGGCCATAAAGCTAGTCAAAACTGCAGTTTGTGCTAGAAAAAGTCACTTTTCTGGGTCATGTGATCACAGCTGAGGGCAAATCCCTCTCACCCAAACGCGTTACAGCAATCTAATCTTTGCCAAAACCTTGCACAAAAAAACAACTTGTGTCATTCCTGGGGATGTGTTCATATTGTCGTAACTTTGTACCAAATTTTTCTGTTCTTGAAGCCCCCTTATCCGCTCTTATCCATGGGAAAAGTCTACAGCCTTCAGACCTTGTTACATGGACCCCTGAAGGAGAGACGGCTTTTAATGAACTGAAAATTGCCCTTCAAACAGCTCCTACTTTAGGCCTTCCTGATCCGGGTAAACCTTTCATTCAGACTGTGGATGAAAAACATGGTTGCATGACTTCTGTTCTTCTCCAAGACCATGGCAGATGTCTGAGGCCTGTGGGCTATTTCTCCTCCAAACTTGACCCAGTCGCTGCTGGAATGCCTCGATGTCTAAAAGCTGTGGCCGCGGCAGAAAAGGCGGTTCTAGCATCACGTGACATCGTGGGCTATGCTGACCTCACTCTCCTTGTTCCTCATGCTGTCTCTCTCATTCTTCTTGAGCAGAAAACTTCTCATCTCTCAACAGCTAGGTGGCTCAGGGAAAAACTATATTCTTCTTGAAATGCCAAACATCACTGTAAAACGTTGCACCATTTTAAATCCTGCAACACTGTTACCTACCCCTGACGATGGTGAGGAACACAACTGTGTGGCAGCCTTAGAACAAGTGTGTACCCCCAGGCCTGACCTTTCTGACACTCCAATCCCAAATCCTGACCTGATCCTTTTTGTAGACGGTTCTGCATCTAGAGATCCTAACACTGGGAAAAAATCGTGTGGGCTTTGCAGTTTGTTCCTCTCATGATGTTTTATCTTCAGGACCACTCCCCAACCATTATTCTGCTCAGACCGCAGAACTCATTGCATTGACCGAGGCATGCAAACTAGCTGCAGGTAAATCTGTAATCATCTATACAGACTCCAGATATGCATTTGGTGTCGTTCATGACTTTGTAGCACTGTGGAAACACAGAAACTTCTTGAAATCTGATGGCAAACCCATTTTAAATGCACCACACGTCTTGTCTCTTCTTGAAGCCATTCTGCTTCCATCTACCATTGCTGTGTGTAAATGTCAGGCCCACACTTCCTCTTCTGACCCTGTTAGCCAAGGCAACAGTAGAGCTAATGCAACTGCCAAGGCTGCAGCCCAAAGGAACCTTCTTGTGTCCCAACATTTTCTTTCAGCCCCTGCTGCTGAAATTCCTTCTTCCCTGCCTGAGCTCCAGTCGTTCGCAACCCCTGCAGAAAAACGACTCTGGAGCAAAGTAGGAGGCACGCATAATAATGGACTGTGGCTTGGCCCAGACAGCAAGCCCTGTCTCCCAAAACATTTCTTTCATCACTATGCAAAATTGACACATGGAAAAGATCAAATGTAAAAAGGAGGGATGCTAACAACACTGACAACACACTGGTTCACAAAAGGTTTTTCAACCTATGCACAAAAATTTTGCCAATCTTGTTTGATTTGTGCCACCCATAATGTCAAAAAGGTTTCCCCTGCCTTTCAGGCAGCACACCCCCCTCCACAGAGACCATTTGAGCATCTAATGATGGACTTTATTGAACTTACCCCAGCAGAAGGTAAGAAACATGCACTTGTTATTGTGGACATGTGGTCCTAGTGGATAGAAGTTTTTCCTACCAAACATCCTAATAGCCATACCGTTGCTAAAGCACTGCTGACCGAAATAATTCCAAGGTGGGGAATTCCAGACAAAATTAGTAGTGATAACGGTCCTCATTTTGTGAGCGATGCCTTAACTCAAGTGGGAACGTTTCTAGGCATTGACTTTAAAAAACACTGTGCTTACCATCCTCAAAGTGCTGGTGCAGTGGAAAGAGAAAATGCTACCATTAAGGCTAAGTTAGCTAAGTGTTGTGAAGATACTGGCCTTTCATGGGTTAAAGCACTTCCACTTGTACTCACACATGCCAGAATGCGAAAGCGAGCTCGAGTAAACATGAGCCCTTTTGAAATCCTGTTTGGGTTTTGTTAACCCTAACCCTAACCCTAACCCTAACCCTGGCCACACAACACTCTTATGTGGTGTCAGCTCATGAAACACCCCGCCATCGCCGCTCTCCAACTGACCCACATGACTCAATCTGGGGTTCGGATGTCCCACCTGACAGGAAACTTTGGTCAAACACTAATAAAGTTCTTCTCTCTCTTTTTTCCTCTTTGGGAGTGGGGAAACTCATGCTCCGCCTGGAAACTGTAAACTATAAGCTGGAAGAATTTGCCAAGGACACTGTGGTTGCCCTAAAGGGTGTAAATGCTGAACTAACTGCCCTTAGACTGATGACTCTCCAGAACAGACTGGTTCTAGATCAACTCACTGCGTCATCCGGTGGTGTCTGTGTTTTAGTTGGATCTACCTGCTGTACGTGGATTCCTCAAAATGATGCAGATGGAGGATCTATTATGCAAGCATTATCAAATCTCACTGCATTGAAGGACTCTATGCTTGAGGACCATGTGTCCTCCTCTGGCTGGCTTTCATGACTAGCAGGTAATGGCTGGCAGTCTCTCCTGCTGCTGCTTTTGACCCCAGTCATCATTGTTACTCTTTTATTGATGTCTTTTTCATGCTGCATTATTCCCTTGGTCAAAAACTGTCTATCTAAGATGATCGCCATCCAGTTTTTGCATCTGTATACCCCTGTCCACTCAACAAATTCCACAGACCCTATTTGTAATCCTCCCTCATTGCCAGGATATTATGATGATTCATCAGACGACTCTGACGATGACTCCATTGTGTGATCGACCGATTTTTAAATTGTCTACATTCTTAAGTCAAACATCGTTCCTGGTTTTAGTCATGCTTATGATGGTCATCATTGAATCTCAGTGAATTTGTTTACCTGATGTTACACTTCATGACTACTATTGTGTGATTAATATAAAACATGTCAATATTTTATTATAATCAAAAGAGGGGAATTGTGGAGGCAATTTTGTATTTGGTTTATTCCATCTTGTAACAATATGTTTAAAAAGCGATGCCTTTCTTAACAAGACTAAATGTCTGACAAAAGGCAAAGCACGGGGGTCGGCTGTGGTTCATTGATCTAGGAGACACAGCATAGGAAGAGCTGTAACTTCCTAAATTCAATTTGCATCAACTAAATAACTTCTTGATCAAGAAAGAACTGTGACTTCCTAAATTCAACCAGTCTGTCTTGAGACAAATGTCTTTTTGTTTTAACCACCACCTGCTGTGTCTACTCTGTATGCAAAACCTGTAAGCACAATTCACATTTTAACCTGTAAGCACAACCAACATTTTCTGTCATGGTATAAATATCAGCCTCATCTCTGTTGAGGGAGGGCACTCATTCAGAATTATCCGTAATGCTGACTGACTGCTCTCCTTATGCTGCATAAGTTTGTTTCTTTTCTCTAATAAATTCTGTTTTGATTTTCTCATCAAGATCAGATCTCATTGATATAATTTTTTTCCACAACACAGACGCTATATAAATAAAATTGAATTGAATTGAATTGAACTTTAGGAAAGTCACTGCCCCTCTGCCCCCCCTTGTCCTCACAGACTCCCCCATCACCACTGTGGACTGCTTCCACTTCCTGAGCACCACCATCACCCGGGACCTTAAGTGGGAGCCAACCATCAGCTCCCTCATTAAGAAGGCCCAGCAGAGGATGTTCTTCCTGCGGCAGTTGAAGAAGCTCAAGCTGCCCCCCAAGATGTTGGTGCAGTTCTACACGGCCATCATCGAGTCCATCCTCTCCACCTCCATCACCGTGTGGTACGCTGGAGCCTCCGCCAGAGACAGACTGAGGCTGCAGCGCGTCGTGCGCGCCGCAGAGAAGGTGACTGGCTGCAGGCTACCATCCATCCAGCACCTGTACATCTCTAGGACCCGGAGGCGTGCAGGTCAGATCACAGCCGACCCTTCTCACCCCGGACATGCACTGTTTGCCCCCCTCCCCTCAGGCAGGAGACTACGGTCCATTCGGACCAAAACCTCCCGCTACATGAACAGTTTCTTCTCCTCTGCCATCAGGCTGCTGAACACTAAGTGACTTTACTGGACCCTCAAGCCCCATGTTCAGCAGCCAAAGTCGGACTCACAGACAATTCAAGCCAACCACTGTTTTTGCGCTAATCTGCACTGATTTGCACAGAGAATTGCTGCTCTTTTCATTACACTGTTAAATTGTACATTACTCACTTTTTATTTTTATTATATTTTATCTTATTCTATTTTTTATCTTATTCTGTGCATGCACAGTATTTTTATCTTATTTTTACTCTGTGTTGAATGTTGCAGCGTTACACCGAGACAAATTCCTAGTTTGTGTAATACTGTGTACTACATGGACAATGGCAATAAACCCCATTCTGATTCTGATTCTAAGGACAGCCATAAATGCAGTACAACTGAGTTTAACAATGGTAAGTCACTAAAATGAATGTTGCCACTCGGTGTAACTTTGCCAAAGCAATGCGAGAGTGAAGAGTTTTACCTGGACCCCTGCCCAATCTGACCAGTCATGACACGTTCAGGTGGTGTCCAGAAAGATCCGAGAGTGCAGCGCTTTGTTACCCAAGGCCCAACTAGCTCAGCTGGCAGAGCATGAGACTCTTAATCTCAGGGTCGTGGGTTCGAGCCCCACGTTGGGTGCAGTCAGTTCCAATGCACTTGCCAGTCAGGTGTTAAGCCTGCCCTAGAATTTGTTCAACGGCATGAGTGTGTGACAAGAATGAGGAGCTTACCTTCCCAATAGGTTTCAAAGTGCCATTTGAGGGCAACAAGGTGTAGAAAGCTGAGTGAAAAATTGTGCCATCTGGAGCTTCCTTCCCTTTCATCCCGCTCTTCACTTTAACATGGATTGCCCAACTATATATCTCTCTCTGTATTGGAGCAAAAGCTCCTCTTAAGATTCCAGGTTGGTGCTTATTTCTTACTTAGCACAAAAAAACATTACTCTTAGAAGAATGCAGGCACACAGTGAGTGAAAGTCCCTCTGATAGGTCCATGTTACCTCGCATTGAGAAGAGTGCCAAAAGCCTTTGGGTTTCCAGTAGCCATACCCCAGTGACTGTGTCCCCAATGGTCTAGTGGCTAGGATTTGGCGCTCTCACCACCATGGCCAGGGTTCAATTCCCGGTCAGGGAAAGTTGTGATGTGGCTCTGTCTCTGCCACGTTAAGTGACATTTTATGCTCTTGTCAAGTGACACCCACGGAAGTTAACATTTGACTGCCCCGCTTCACAGTTCAGTGTGGCATTGCTGGTTAACGGCTTGTTCTCCCTGCTCAAGATAAATGGTAAAAATGCAAACCAGACAACAGGCTCGTACCTCTTTCTGACAGTAAACATTTACAAATAGTTTTGCAGCTCTGAAGACATTGACTACTTAAACATTAACAACAAAAATTTTATTATTGACTAATTCCGATAAGACGCTATTCTGCTATGAAGGTTTTTACATAAGTTGAACTGATATCATATTCCAAGTTTACGTGTTAAACAGCCCAATACAATGGTCAGGACGTGCCTTAGGTGTCTGCACTTTGAGCCTGCTCTTATGGGAATGCCCACTGCTAAAGCAAAATGTTGCAGACACCTTAGCAGACATCCCTGCTGTAGCTTAACTACTTAACCCTTTAGGCGCCAGAGTTTTTTCAAGAAAATAAACCATTTTGATATCAAGATTTCAAAAGGCTATAACTTGAAAGCAGTTTGAGATAAAGGTATAGTGTCAATGAGAAAATTGTTCAGTATGACTCAAAGTCTGTGATGGTAGTGAAATTATTCATATAATTTGCATATTATGATGTCACAAGGTGGTGGCCATATTGGAAAATGTTCAATTTTGATATCAAGGTTTCAAAAGGCTATAACTTTAAAGTGGTTTGCGATAAAGGCATACTGTAAATAAGAAATATCTTCAGTATGAACCAAAATTTGGAATGGAAGTAGATTTGTCATCTAATTTGATTATTGTGATATCACCTGCCCAAACCTGCCCAGTGGTCCTCAGATTTTTCCTAAAGCCCCATGAGGCCTTTCACTTCAGCGACAATCACATCATAAAATCATGAAATCTGGAGTTTGGTTTCAATATTTCCCTTTCAAAGAACTGGTGACCTTTTCTATTTGTTTGATTGGTGATGGCAGGATACTTCATTTTGCATATAAGCAGTGATCTACATCCTCTCCAGCAGGCTGGCTGTCCTCAAAATAATCATGCTGAAATGAATCGGGAAAGCAAGAACTTGTTTGCTGCTTGATTGAAGTTGTTTGGACTGTTTTCTAAGTGCCCCCCAAAAGTTGCTGCACACCACCTCCTGTATTGATTAAAGCTACTTCCAGTGGAACTGACTTGATGATGACACATCACAAATCATGGAAATATAAAGAAATTCAATAAAGCCAACAATCAAGAGAGAAAGAAAAGAGTGGGGTTAAAATGAAGACCACACACACGTCCAAGCAGTGACGTCACCAGTCTCTGTGGTGCAATTGGGTTAGCACGTTTGGCTGTTAACCGAAAGGTTGGTGGTTCAAACCCACCCAGGTACATGTTTCTTTGTCATTTGCGGAAACATGGCCAGTGATATTAATGGGTTGTTGCTGGCATAGACTCTACACCCGACTTCTCTTCAAAGCCTGTGTTCCAGTCATTGGTATCCTCTCCATTAGTTAACAGCTAAACTGGACCAGCACTGTGAGAAAATCCTGTCACACACATAACGCTGACATCCATTACTCGTAGTCTCTCAGCCCACTTTCTAAGTGAAGCAAAGAAAGAGCTAGCAGCCTTGCTGAGCCAGCAGATGTCTTCGCCACAGCAGAACTGTGTCTGTAGGTGTGTCAAAGGCTTTAGAAAAGGACAAGACAAGCGGGGGCTGCTAATTCTGGAAACCACCTGTGACAATGTAATCAAACTTCAGTCTGTCTCTTTTCTTGTCGCAAAGTGTTCTGGTTTCCAGGTGGAGGTGTGGGTTCAAATACCACTTCTGACACACTTTTCATACATTTGATGCTTTTATCCTCTGGATTTTTATTTTTTGGAAGATGCCATTAAATATCTAACAAGGGACTGTCATGTTGTTGTTCATATTTTTAAATGTTAAAAAACCAGACAGTTTCACAAGGGTGTGTAGTTGGGCTGGGCCATATAACCACTTTGCCTATTAATTTAAACTGATAATTTTACGTCGATGTTTGAAAAATGAAAATCCATCTTGACTTCAGTCTACATAATTCTGGTATGGCACCACCGCTGCTTCTCTGTAAAGACTCCCCTCAAAAGTTCTCTTCAGTCGCAGAAAAATTCACAAGGTAGCTGAACGCGCCATAGGAAGTAGATAGTCTTCCCCAAAGCTTTCATGTACTTATGTACATGAGTGGGGAAAGCATTTGATACAAACAGGTCAGACTGAAGGAGAGAAGAGCTGCTAAGGGGTGCTGCTAAAGTGTAAAAACAAAACAAAAAAGCCCTCTTCAACCAATGACCCATCAGATAAAGGCCTGATAAACAATCACCAACCACAAATTCCAACTCCCACCTCTCCAGGGAGCCAACGACTGACTGACGACCTGAATCTGCTTTACTGTTGGTTTGAAAAAAATCCCTTAACAGCCTCACTAACTGGACAGCAGAAAAAAGGACATGGTTTTGTGGCAGCAGCGTAAAAATTTCAAAACATCAAGAAGCCTTGGACACTTCTATCCATGCTGTGAGCTTGAATCATTGACCAAGCAACAAGTTTGGGAAAGCAACATCACCTGTTTCCATGTGGTTCTTTTTCTTTCTCATATTTTTTAGGTTTGCACCGGGAGGAATAACAAGAACAGCGGTCCAAGCAGCGTATCCCAACAGGACACTGGACTAAGAGGAAGACTGGAAAAGGGTAAGGATTTTGTTGCCACACGGTAAGGTGAGATTACCGAATGACTTTGAGGACTTTAAGGTCAAATCCAAGACCTGACTTTTACTCCTAGTTAGGATAAACTCTTTCAGAACTATGATGTCCCTTGATACGGACAAACATCAAAGATGCCAACTGGTGTCCACAATTTTTCCAGGGCCTTTGACACACCTATAGACACAGTTCTGCTGTGGTAAAGACACATCTGCTGGCTCAGCGAGGCTGCTAGCTCTGGCTTTGCTTCTCTGCAGTCAGTTAGAGGTAGAGCTCCGATTGCAAGCCTGTGGTTCCATGGTCAGTAATGTGTTGTTAGTGACACCAGCGACCATGGTCAAAGTTATTTCTAAGACCAGAGCGTGTGACATAGAATGCTATTTCATACTGCTGGCCAAGGACAGCCATAAATGCAGTACAACTGGGTTTAACAATGGTAAGTCACTAAAATGAATGTTGCCACTCGGTGTAACTTTGCCAAAGCAATGTGAGAGTGAAGAGTTTTACCTGGACCCCTGCCCAATCATGACACGTTCAGGTGGTGTCCAGAAGGATCCGGCAGCACAGCTGTCAGTTGCGCAAGGCCCAACTAGCTCAGCCGGCAGAGAATGAACGTGAACGTGAACCTCACGTTGGGTGCAGAAGAGCGGGTTTACTAGAGAAGGCGCTTGCCAATCAGCCTCCCACTGACTTTGTGTCCTGTCTGTGCAACGGCAGGAGGGAACAAAGCTTGTTTAGTGTGAGGCTTCAAGAACAAGAAGCCTATTTTAGGTGTGCATCATCCAAAGCTTACCTTACCGATGCTCAGCAGATGACATTTTGGCTTAAAGGAGGGTTTCTAGATGAAGCCAGCAGCACGTGGCTTGCCAGAATGTACATGTCAGGAAGATCAGCTGGGCTCGTCCGGGAATTGAACCTGGGCCCTCTCGCACCCTAAGCAAGAATCATACTACTAGACCAACGAGCCACACCACGCTGACAAAAAAAGGTCAAGCACAGTGCTTGGCATCAAGGATGGCAGATGTCCCTGCAATGGCTGAACTTTCTCTAATCTGACACACAAAAGGTTTTTCGACATCACAAACCTTTGTGATGTCATCCAGGTCATGTGATATCATTTGATGGATCACAGGGGGCATTCCATCTGAATGTTGCCATGGCAGCAGCTGAAGCTGAGTTTCAGATGCCTCCAGGCCTTAATGGAGGCTTCTGAATCTGCTTTGCAATCCTCCCTTGCAGGATACTTCATTTTGCATATAAGCAGTGACCTACATTCTCTCCAGCAGACTGGTGCCAAAAGCCAAACTTTGCCGTGACCGCTTGTGAAGGCAACACACAGGCCCTCCTCCCAACTCATTCACCAGCAGCACCTGCATTTAAACGGACCAGGACTGCAGCTGCTGGACACTATGTGACTCGTGCATGACAGACGGCAGTAAGCTCTCCAGGAAGAATCGCTTTTGGGATGGATAAATCTGATGGGCCAGGATGTTGATCTGGAGTTTATCTCGTGGGTTTTTAAACAGGACCAGATAGTTGCTGTTCAGACTGATTGTCCTGCTGTACTTCCCTTGGTGGAAGACGTTTTGAGTCAACATCATCACGCTCATATTTCTATGATGCCTATACTGTGTAAAAATTTTCACCACTTCTGGATGATCTGAGGCTTGGAAAATAGCATTGTCTATGACGATTAAATGCCTTTTATTTGGAGGAAAAAGGATTTCATCTTCAAAAGACTCAGGCAGACCTTCAACAAAATGAATGTTTTTATTTTTTTGTTGCAGTTCACTGTACATGGGTTGGAAAGAGGTGTATATCCAGACAATATTATCAGGAACAACATTCATCACATGCTCACAGTTTCCCAGTACATTTTTTGCAAAATAAGTCTTGCCACAACCACTAGGACCCACAATCAAACATGAAAAAGGAAAGATAAATTTGGGCTCTAATTCAATTTCCTCCATTTACAGCCACTTTTTTTTTCTTTTTTTTTTCTCTCAATATCCAAAAGGCAGAGTTGCTCCGCTGGTCAGGAGACGTCTTTTATCGTATACGACCCTGAATGTTTTCTGAAATGACACATTTTTCAGCGTGAAGCTCTTTTTACCCCGTCTGATGCTGTGCTGAGGTGTTTCAACAACACCCCCTCGAGAACCGTCGATGAAACCTTCCACAAGCTCTCTGACACTGTCAAAATTGACCCGCTGGCTGCACTCTTTTGTCTGCGTGATCCCTTTCACCTTCATGACGACCTTGCGCTGATTCCTGGTCTGGTAGGCGTAACTCTTGGGACCTGAAGACACAAACTCTTGGATGCTATCCCCACCCAGTTCATCAGTCAGATCCCCCAGGTAATTACCCACCTCCAGTGGGGTCTCACCATTCTTTACCACATAAATCAGACTGTCTGTGTCCATGTACAGAACCCTCTCACCCAGCTTCTCGAGATAACTGTACAGCTTTAATCGTGCATAGGCAGTGGTGAACGCCGCTATGAAAATATTGTTCGATTTACCCGGAGGGGGGACATCCTGATACCTCCATTGGAGCAGGGCTTTCTTGTTGTCGAGAACGTTTAAAGTACTCCACTTTATATTTGCCTGAAAAACAGAAAGTTGAAAAATTCTTTAGGATCTGAGATGATGTTAGTCTGAACCTGATTCTGACTCTGTGCAAACTTACCCCAGAAACTGTTGAGACATAGTTTAGCCACCTGTCTCTTGGCAGGGTTTACCTTAATTTTTCTGGCATCTAACTGAATGCCTTGATGAAGATAATAGTCTCGGACATATTCCTCTCTGCCGGCCTCATCCGTTGCTAATGCAGGGTAACCTGACGCTTCCTGTTTCCCCTTCAAAAATGCGTGAATGTAACCCACAAACACAGAGTCTCTACTCTGATCAAAGTGCCACACCTCCGTGATCTCACCCACTCTGTACCCACCTCCAGAGCCTTGTTAAATTCAACCATAACCCACACACCCGTCAATGCTCTAGCTTCATCATCATGCGTGCAGGGGGCCTCTTGATGGTTAGCTTCGGTGCAGCTATGGCACAAGGGAAAGAGCAGCTTACCCCCTGAAGGTAAGGTAAGGTAACACAGGAAAAAAGAGCCCATGAGGTGGGTAGACTGTGGCTTTAATGAACCCAAAGTAGTCCTGAGGGTTTCCAAAATCATTGCAGAGGATAGTAGGGTGACCAAGCGGGTATGCACATGTACTATTCACGTACGGATACAGAGAAGTGACATCCACGTAGTACATGGTTTCATCAGGCCCAGCTGTATGTCTCAGCTTTATAGCGTTCGTTCTACCACCATAGAGCACATCGCGTGGAAGGAGGGGCTCTCGAAACTTAAAATCTCTGAGGAACTGTTTCACCTCCTCACATGATTTTTTCATCTCATTCCACTCGTGCTCTCTCATGATGATGGTGCGAACACCGTATTCAGACTCCAGTATCCCCACTCTCTCCTCGCTAGCAGCATGCAGCTCCCCGTAGGTGACGCCCTTCAGAGGACAAATCTCATCAGGGTTCACACATCTCGGGCAACCGTGGAAAAGCATCCGTGAAATTCAAAGATGTAAACGACGCCATCAATCACTGCATATCCGTTGACGTGATACAGCCCATTTTTTTGTTCGCCTCTGTTCAACGCATGCTGGATAAAGATTCTATCTCGGTGGATGACAAATTCTAGCCACTGAATAGAAGCGCTCGAAAATGCTTTACCCCCCCCCGCCTGTAGTTGTAAGGGCAGGGTATGGCCAATGTTTTGGGAGTCAGAAACTTTGTGCGAAACACTTTCATGCAGGCTGAAGCGATGGTGATGCAGCCGCCGAACGGATCAACGCCTGTCTCACTCTGAAACTCTTCCCTGAAAATACTGCAGCCCTTGAAGAGAATGTCCACGTCGTTTCTGCAATACTTTAAAGCTTGTGCTCTAAAGTTAAAGGTACCTTGAGAAACACTGTCGTACCAAGTGTAAAACTCACGCTGTTCGTCATCTTTCATGCCCTCTACACCGTAGTCGGATGGAGATGGGTAGGGTCCTACATACTCGAGATGTTTTTTGGAGCTGAATTTGTGTGGGAAGTAGCCCTTGGTCTGATCTGTGAAACCCAAGGCCTTAGGCATCGCAGCTAGATGCATGGTGAGAAAAGAGAGGGAGTCAATGAACCTTAACTGGTAATCAGGTTCCACCAATGAAAGAATCTTGCTTCCGGTCATGAGAATGTTTTGCACCATGACGCCTTCACTCAGCATACCTTTGAGAACCAGGTAGCTGTCAAATCCTCTGGCATTATGGGCTATAAAAACATTGCGTGAGTACCGAGGGTTTCTAAATGCAAGAGAAAGGATTTAACACAGTCTAGACCGTAAAAACCTAAACCTCTCTATGCCTTTCATTGTTTTTGCACACACCAGAAAAGGGATGTGCTCACTGCGATCATCAACAAATGTTTCAAAGTCGTAAAAAATCAAATCAGGGCGCCTGTCGTCCAGAGCTCAGGGGTTGAATGTAACACTGATGATCGTCGGAGTCGGATGCTAATTTTCTCCCCACAGATTCTGCATTTTAACAGCGAACATCTGTGAGACTTTCCACTCTCCCTGCGTAGTAACTCAAGCTACATTTTGGACATTTTCTGATCAGCTGGCAGAGACTGATAGGATTTCTGTTCAGAATGCTCGGTTTAGCCTCTTTATGTCTGGTAAGCAGGAAGGCGATCTACATTTCCTGTGACAGTCTGGA
>JAGFBZ010002987.1:0-14441 GCA_018398805.1 Hirundichthys speculiger
TTAGAAAAATTTCGGAGCAGTCGAAAAATGACAAAGTGTTGAAACACTTAGAAAAATTTCGAGCAGTCGAAAAAATGACAAAGTGTTGAAACACTTAGAAAAATTTCGGAGCAGTCGAAAAAATGACAAAGTGTTGAAACACTTAGAAAAATTTCCGAGAAGTCGAAAAAATGACAAAGTGTTGAAACACTTAGAAAAATTTTTCCGAGCAGTCGAAAAAATGACAAAGTGTTGAAACACTTAGAAAAATTTCGGAGCAGTCGAAAAAATGACAAAGTGTTTGAAACACTTAGAAAAATTTCCGAGAAGTCGAAAAAATGACAAAGTGTTGAAACACTTAGAAAAATTTCGAGAGCAGTCGAAAAAATGACAAAGTGTTGAAACACTTAGAAAAATTTCGGAGCAGTCGAAAAAATGACAAAGTGTTGAAACACTTAGAAAAATTTCGAGCAGTCGAAAAAATGACAAAGTGTTGAAACACTTAGAAAAATTTCCGAGAAGTCGAAAAAATGACAAAGTGTTGAAACACTTAGAAAAATTTCGAGCAGTCGAAAAAATGACAAAGTGTTGAAACACTTAGAAAAATTTCGAGCAGTCGAAAAAATGACAAAGTGTTGAAACACTTAGAAAAATTTCGGAGCAGTCGAAAAAATGACAGTGTTGAAACACTTAGAAAAATTTCCGAGAAGTCGAAAAAAAATGACAAAGTGTTGAAACACTTAGAAAAATTTCCGAGAAGTCGAAAAAATGACAAAGTGTTGAAACACTTAGAAAAATTTTCGGAGCAGTCGAAAAAATGACAAAGTGTTTGAAACACTTAGAAAAATTTCGGAGCAGTCGAAAAAATGACAAAGTGTTGAAACACTTAGAAAAATTTCCGAGAAGTCGAAAAAATGACAAAGTGTTGAAACACTTAGAAAAATTTCGAGCAGTCGAAAAAATGACAAAGTGTTGAAACACTTAGAAAAATTTCGAGAGCAGTCGAAAAAAATGACAAAGTGTTGAAACACTTAGAAAAATTTCGAGCAGTCGAAAAAATGACAAAGTGTTGAAACACTTAGAAAATTTCAGAAAAAATTGACAAAAAACTTAGAAAAATTTCGGAGCAGTCGAAAAAATGACAAAGTGTTGAAACACTTAGAAAAATTTCGGAGCAGTCGAAAAAAATGACAAAGTGTTGAAACACTTAGAAAAATTTCCGAGAAGTCGAAAAAATGACAAAGTGTTGAAACACTTAGAAAAATTTCGGAGCAGTCGAAAAAATGACAAAGTGTTTGAAAACACTTAGAAAAAATTTCCGAGAAGTCGAAAAAATGACAAAGTGTTGAAACACTTAGAAAAATTTCGGAGCAGTCGAAAAAAATGACAAGTGTTGAAACACTTAGAAAAATTTCGGAGCAGTCGAAAAAATGACTAAGTGTTGAAACACTTAGAAAAATTTTCCGAGAAGTCGAAAAAATGACAAAGTGTTGAAACACTTAGAAAAATTTCCGAGAAGTCGAAAAAATGACAAAGTGTTGAAACACTTAGAAAA
Source organism: Hirundichthys speculiger (assembly GCA_018398805.1). NCBI lineage: Eukaryota > Metazoa > Chordata > Actinopteri > Beloniformes > Exocoetidae > Hirundichthys > Hirundichthys speculiger. The sequence goes on from JAGFBZ010002987.1 coordinate 1,535, forward strand.
ATTTCGGAGCAGTCGAAAAAATGACAAAGTGTTGAAACACTTAGAAAAATTTCCGAGAAGTCGAAAAAATGACAAAGTGTTGAAACACTTAGAAAAATTTCGGAGCAGTCGAAAAAATGACAAAGTGTTGAAACACTTAGAAAAATTTCGAGCAGTCGAAAAAATGACAAAGTGTTGAAACACTTAGAAAAATTTCCGAGAAGTCGAAAAAATGACAAAGTGTTGAAACACTTAGAAAAATTTCGAGCAGTCGAAAAAATGACAAAGTGTTGAAACACTTAGAAAAATTTCCGAGCAGTCGAAAAAATGACAAAGTGTTGAAACACTTAGAAAAATTTCGAGCAAGTCGAAAAAATGACAAAAGTGTTGAAACACTTAGAAAAATTTCGGAGCAGTCGAAAAAATGACAAAGTGTTGAAACACTTAGAAAAATTTTCGGAGCAGTCGAAAAAATGACAAAGTGTTGAAAACACTTAGAAAAAAATTTCGGAGCAGTCGAAAAAATGACAAAGTGTTGAAACACTTAGAAAAATTTCCGAGCAAGTCGAAAAAATGACAAAGTGTTGAAACACTTAGAAAAATTTCCGAGCAGTCGAAAAAATGACAGTGTTGAAACAAAAATTGAAACACTTAGAAAAATTTCGAGCAGTCGAAAAAATGACAAAGTGTTGAAACACTTAGAAAAATTTCGAGCAGTCGAAAAATGACAGTGTTTGAAAATTTCAAAAATGAAAAGTGTTGAAACACTTAGAAAAATTTCCGAGCAGTCGAAAAAATGACAAAGTGTTGAAACACTTAGAAAAATTTCCGAGCAGTCGAAAAAATGACAAAGTGTTGAAACACTTAGAAAAATTTCGGAGCAGTCGAAAAAATGACAAAGTGTTGAAACACTTAAAAATTTCGAGAGTCGAAAAAAATGACAAAGTGTTGAAACACTTAGAAAAATTTCCGAGCAGTCGAAAAAATGACAAAGTGTTGAAACACTTAGAAAAATTTCCGAGCAGTCGAAAAAAATGACAAAGTGTTGAAACACTTAGAAAAATTTCCGAGCAGTCGAAAAAATGACAAAGTGTTGAAACACTTAGAAAAATTTCGGAGCAGTCGAAAAAATGACAAAGTGTTGAAACACTTAGAAAAATTTCCGAGCAGTCGAAAAAATGACAAAGTGTTGAAACACTTAGAAAAATTTCCGAGCAGTCGAAAAAATGACAAAGTGTTGAAACACTTAGAAAAATTTCGGAGCAGTCGAAAAATGAAGTGTTGAAACAAAAAAAGTGTTGAAACACTTAGAAAAATTTCCGAGAAGTCGAAAAAAATGACAAAGTGTTGAAACACTTAGAAAAATTTCGAGCAGTCGAAAAAATGACAAAGTGTTGAAACACTTAGAAAAATTTCGAGCAGTCGAAAAAATGACAAAAGTGTTGAAACACTTAGAAAAATTTCGGAGCAGTCGAAAAAATGACAGTGTTGAAACAGAAAAATTGAAAGTGTTGAAACACTTAGAAAAATTTCCGAGTCGAAAAAATGACAAAGTGTTGAAACACTTAGAAAAATTTCGGAGCAGTCGAAAAAATGACAAGTGTTGAAACAGAAAAATTTCAGAGTCGAAAAAACACAATGTTGAAACACTTAGAAAAATTTCCGAGCAGTCGAAAAAAATGACAAAGTGTTTGAAACACTTAGAAAAATTTCCGAGCAGTCGAAAAAATGACAAAGTGTTGAAACACTTAGAAAAATTTCGGAGCAGTCGAAAAAATGACAAAGTGTTGAAACACTTAGAAAAATTTCGAGCAGTCGAAAAAAATGACAAGTGTTGAAACACTTAGAAAAATTTCGAGCAGTCGAAAAAATGACAAAGTGTTGAAACACTTAGAAAAATTTCCGAGCAGTCGAAAAAATGACAAAGTGTTTGAAACACTTAGAAAAATTTCCAGTCGAAAAAATGACAAAGTGTTGAAACACTTAGAAAATTTTCGAGCAGTCGAAAAAATGACAAAGTGTTGAAACACTTAGAAAAATTTCCGAGCAGTCGAAAAAATGACAAAGTGTTGAAACACTTAGAAAAATTTCGGAGCAGTCGAAAAAATGACAAAGTGTTGAAACACTTAGAAAAATTTCCGAGAAGTCGAAAAAATGACAAAGTGTTGAAACACTTAGAAAAATTTCCGAGAAGTCGAAAAATGACAAGTGTTGACAAAACTGTTGAAAAATTTCACTTAGAAACTTAAAAAATTTCGAGCAGTCGAAAAAATGACAAAGTGTTGAAACACTTAGAAAAATTTCCGAGCAGTCGAAAAAATGACAAAGTGTTGAAACAAAAAAAATTTCAGAAAAAATGTGTTGAAACACTTAGAAAATTTCGGAGCAGTCGAAAAAATGACAGTGTTGAAACACTTAGAAAAATTTCCGAGAAGTCGAAAAAAATGACAAGTGTTGAAACACTTAGAAAAATTTCCGAGCAGTCGAAAAAATGACAAAGTGTTGAAACACTTAGAAAAATTTCCGAGCAGTCGAAAAAATGACAAAGTGTTGAAACACTTAGAAAAATTTCCGAGCAGTCGAAAAAATGACAAAGTGTTGAAACACTTAGAAAAATTTCGAGAAACAGTCGAAAAAATGACAAAGTGTTGAAACACTTAGAAAAATTTCCGAGCAGTCGAAAAAATGACAAAGTGTTGAAACACTTAGAAAAATTTCGGAGCAGTCGAAAAAATGACAGTGTTGAAACACTTAGAAAAATTTCGGAGAAGTTCGAAAAAATGTGTTGAAACACTTAGAAAAATTTCCGAGCAGTCGAAAAAATGACAAAGTGTTGAAACACTTAGAAAAATTTCCGAGCAGTCGAAAAAATGACAAAGTGTTGAAACACTTAGAAAAATTTCGAGCAGTCGAAAAAATGACAGTGTTGAAACACTTAGAAAATTTCAGAAAAATTTCGACGAATTGTTGAAACACTTAGAAAAATTTCCGAGCAGTCGAAAAAATGACAAAGTGTTGAAACACTTAGAAAAAATTTCCGAGCAGTCGAAAAAATGACAAAGTGTTGAAACACTTAGAAAATTTTTCGGAGAAATTTCGAAAAACAAGTGTTGAAACACTTAGAAAAATTTTCGAGCAGTCGAAAAAATGACAAAGTGTTGAAAACACTTAGAAAAATTTCCGAGAAGTCGAAAAAAATGACAAAGTGTTGAAACACTTAGAAAAAATTTCCGAGCAGTCGAAAAAATGACAAAGTGTTGAAACACTTAGAAAAATTTCGGAGCAGTCGAAAAAATGACAAAGTGTTGAAACACTTAGAAAAATTTCCGAGCAGTCGAAAAAATGTGAAAACTTAGAAAAACAGTCGAAAAAATGACAAAGTGTTGAAACACTTAGAAAAATTTCGGAGCAGTCGAAAAAATGACAAAGTGTTGAAACACTTAGAAAAATTTCCGAGAAGTCGAAAAAATGACAAAGTGTTGAAACACTTAGAAAAATTTCGGAGCAGTCGAAAAAATGACAAAAGTGTTGAAACACTTAGAAAAATTTCCGAGAAGTCGAAAAAATGACAAAGTGTTGAAACACTTAGAAAAATTTCGGAGCAGTCGAAAAAATGACAAAGTGTTGAAACACTTAGAAAAATTTCGAGAGCAGTCGAAAAAATGACAAAGTGTTGAAACACTTAGAAAAATTTCGGAGCAGTCGAAAAAAATGACAAAGTGTTGAAACACTTAGAAAAATTTCGGAGCAGTCGAAAAAAATGACAAAGTGTTGAAACACTTAGAAAAATTTCGAGCAGTCGAAAAAATGACAAAGTGTTGAAACACTTAGAAAAATTTCGAGCAGTCGAAAAAATGACAAGTGTTGAAACACTTAGAAAAAAATGTGTTGAAACACTTAGAAAAATTTCGGAGCAGTCGAAAAAATGACAGTGTTGAAAAGAAAAATTTCACGAAAAATGTGTTGAAACACTTAGAAAAATTTCCGAGCAGTCGAAAAAATGACAAAGTGTTGAAACACTTAGAAAAATTTCCGAGCAGTCGAAAAAATGACAAAGTGTTGAAACACTTAGAAAAATTTCGGAGCAGTCGAAAAAATGACAGTGTTGAAACACTTAGAAAAATTTCGAGAAAGTCGAAAAAATGACAGTGTTGAAACACTTAGAAAAATTTCGAGCAGTCGAAAAAAATGACAAAGTGTTGAAACACTTAGAAAAATTTCCGAGCAGTCGAAAAAAATGACAAAGTGTTGAAACACTTAGAAAAAATTTCCGAGCAGTCGAAAAAATGACAAAGTGTTTGAAACACTTAGAAAAATTTCCGAGCAGTCGTCGAAAAAATGACAAAGTGTTGAAACACTTAGAAAAATTTCGAGCAGTCGAAAAAAAAACAAAGTGTTGAAACACTTAGAAAAATTTCCGAGCAGTCGAAAAAATGACAAAGTGTTGAAACACTTAGAAAAATTTCGGAGCAGTCGAAAAATGACAGTGTTGAAAAATGAAAAATTTCACGAAAAATTGTTGAAACACTTAGAAAAATTTCCGAGAAGTCGAAAAAAATGACAAAGTGTTGAAACACTTAGAAAAATTTCGAGCAGTCGAAAAAATGACAAAGTGTTGAAACACTTAGAAAAATTTCCGAGCAGTCGAAAAAATGACAAAGTGTTGAAACACTTAGAAAAAATTTCCGAGCAGTCGAAAAAATGACAAGTGTTGAAAAAATTGAAAATTCAAGAAATGTTGAAACACTTAGAAAAATTTCCGAGCAGTCGAAAAAATGACAAAGTGTTGAAACACTTAGAAAAATTTCGGAGCAGTCGAAAAAATGACAAAGTGTTGAAACACTTAGAAAAATTTCTCGAAAAAAAAGTGTTGAAACACTTAGAAAAATTTCCGAGCAGTCGAAAAAATGACAAAGTGTTGAAACACTTAGAAAAATTTCCGAGCAGTCGAAAAAATGACAAAGTGTTGAAACACTTAGAAAAATTTCGGAGCAGTCGAAAAAATGACAAAGTGTTGAAACACTTAGAAAAATTTCCGAGCAAGTCGAAAAAATGACAAAGTGTTGAAACACTTAGAAAAATTTCGGAGCAGTCGAAAAAATGACAAAGTGTTGAAACACTTAGAAAAATTTCGAGCAGTCGAAAAAATGACAGTGTTGAAACACTTAGAAAAATTTCGGAGTCGAAAAAATGACAGTGTTGAAACACTTAGAAAAATTTCCGAGAAGTCGAAAAAATGACAAAGTGTTGAAACACTTAGAAAAATTTCGAGCAGTCGAAAAAATGACAAAGTGTTGAAACACTTAGAAAAATTTCCGAGCAGTCGAAAAAATGACAAAGTGTTGAAACACTTAGAAAAATTTCCGAGCAGTCGAAAAAATGACAAAGTGTTGAAACACTTAGAAAAATTTCCGAGCAGTCGAAAAAATGACAAAGTGTTGAAACACTTAGAAAATTTCGGAGAGTCGAAAAAATGACAATTGTTGAAACACTTAGAAAAATTTCCGAGCAGTCGAAAAAATGACAAAGTGTTGAAACACTTAGAAAAATTTCGGAGCAGTCGAAAAAATGACAGTGTTGAAACGAAAAATTTCGAGAAACAAAACAATGTTGAAACACTTAGAAAAATTTCCGAGCAGTCGAAAAAATGACAAAGTGTTGAAACACTTAGAAAAATTTCCGAGAAGTCGAAAAAAATGACAAAGTGTTGAAACACTTAGAAAAATTTCGGAGCAGTCGAAAAAATGACAAAGTGTTGAAACACTTAGAAAAATTTCCGAGCAGTCGAAAAAATGACAAAGTGTTGAAACACTTAGAAAAATTTCCGAGCAGTCGAAAAAATGACAAAGTGTTGAAACAAACTTAGAAAATTTCAGCAGTCGAAAAATGACTGTTGAAAACACTTAGAAAAATTTCCGAGCAGTCGAAAAAATGACAAAGTGTTGAAACACTTAGAAAAATTTCGGAGCAGTCGAAAAAATGACAAAGTGTTGAAACACTTAGAAAAATTTTCGGAGAAGTTCGAAAAAATGTGTTGAAACACTTAGAAAAATTTCCGAGCAGTCGAAAAAATGACAAAGTGTTGAAACACTTAGAAAAATTTCCGAGCAGTCGAAAAAATGACAAAGTGTTGAAACACTTAGAAAAATTTCGGAGCAGTCGAAAAAATGACAGTGTTGAAACAAAAATTCAGTGAAAAACACTTGAAAACACTTAGAAAAATTTCGGAGCAGTCGAAAAAAATGACAAAGTGTTGAAACACTTAGAAAAATTTCCGAGCAGTCGAAAAAATGACAAAGTGTTGAAAAACTTAGAAAAATTTTCGGAGCAGTCGAAAAAATGACAAAGTGTTGAAACACTTAGAAAAATTTCCGAGCAGTCGAAAAAATGACAAAGTGTTGAAACACTTAGAAAAAATTTCGGAGTCGAAAAAATGACAGTGTTGAAACACTTAGAAAAATTTCGAGCAGTCGAAAAAATGACAAAGTGTTGAAACACTTAGAAAAATTTCGGAGCAGTCGAAAAAATGACAGTGTTGAAACACTTAGAAAAAATTTCCGAGCAAGTCGAAAAAAATGACAAAGTGTTGAAACACTTAGAAAAATTTCGGAGAGTCGAAAAAATGACAAAGTGTTGAAACACTTAGAAAAATTTCGAGCAGTCGAAAAAATGACAGTGTTGAAACACTTAGAAAAATTTCGGAGCAGTCGAAAAAAATGACAAAGTGTTGAAACACTTAGAAAAATTCGAAGAAACAGTCGAAAAAATGACAGTGTTGAAACACTTAGAAAAATTTCGGAGCAGTCGAAAAAATGACAAAGTGTTGAAACACTTAGAAAAATTTCCGAGCAGTCGAAAAAATGACAAAGTGTTGAAACACTTAGAAAAATTTCGGAGCAGTCGAAAAAATGACAGTGTTGAAACACTTAGAAAATTTTCAGTCGAAAAACACTTGTTGAAACACTTAGAAAATTTCCGAGCAGTCGAAAAAATGACAAAGTGTTGAAACACTTAGAAAAATTTCCGAGCAGTCGAAAAAATGACAAAGTGTTGAAACACTTAGAAAAAATTTCGGAGAAGTTCGAAAAATGAAAAAGTGTTGAAACACTTAGAAAAATTTCGAGCAGTCGAAAAAATGACAAAGTGTTGAAACACTTAGAAAAATTCGAGAAAAATTTCAAGTCGAAAAAATGTTGAAACACTTAGAAAAATTTCGGAGCAGTCGAAAAAAAATGACAAAGTGTTGAAACACTTAGAAAAAATTTCCGAGCAGTCGAAAAAATGACAAAGTGTTGAAACACTTAGAAAAATTTCCGAGCAGTCGAAAAAATGACAAAGTGTTGAAAAATTAGAAAATTTCGAAAAAATGTGTTGAAACACTTAGAAAAATTTCCGAGCAGTCGAAAAAATGACAAAGTGTTGAAACACTTAGAAAAATTTCGAGCAGTCGAAAAAATGACAAAGTGTTGAAACACTTAGAAAAATTTCAGGTCGAAAAATGACAAAGTGTTGAAACACTTAGAAAAATTTCCGAGCAGTCGAAAAAATGACAAAGTGTTGAAAACACTTAGAAAAATTTCGGAGCAGTCGAAAAAATGACAAAGTGTTGAAACACTTAGAAAAATTTCGGAGAGTCGAAAAAAATGACAATGTTGAAACACTTAGAAAAATTTCCAGTCGAAAAAATGACAAAGTGTTGAAACACTTAGAAAAATTTCCGAGCAGTCGAAAAAATGACAAAGTGTTGAAACACTTAGAAAAATTTCGAGAAACAGTCGAAAAAATGACAGTGTTGAAACACTTAGAAAAATTTCGGAGCAGTCGAAAAAATGACAAAGTGTTGAAACACTTGAAACACGAAAAATTAGAAACACTTAGAAAAATTTCCGAGCAGTCGAAAAAATGACAAAGTGTTGAAACACTTAGAAAAATTTCGAGCAGTCGAAAAAATGACAAAGTGTTGAAACACTTAGAAAAATTTCCGAGCAGTCGAAAAAATGACAGTGTTGAAAGTGAGAAAACAGTTGAAACACTTAGAAAAATTTCCGAGCAAGTCGAAAAAATGACAAAGTGTTGAAACACTTAGAAAAATTTCGGAGCAGTCGAAAAAATGACAGTGTTGAAACACTTAGAAAAATTTCGAGAGTCGAAAAAACATTGTTGAAAACACTTAGAAAAATTTCCGAGCAGTCGAAAAAATGACAAAGTGTTGAAACACTTAGAAAAATTTCCGAGCAGTCGAAAAAATGACAAAGTGTTGAAACACTTAGAAAAATTTCCGAGCAGTCGAAAAAATGACAAAGTGTTGAAACACTTAGAAAAATTTCGGAGCAGTCGAAAAAATGACAGTGTTGAAACACTTAGAAAAATTTCCGAGCAGTCGAAAAAATGACAAAGTGTTGAAAACACTTAGAAAAATTTCCGAGCAGTCGAAAAAATGACAAAGTGTTGAAACACTTAGAAAAATTTCCAGTTTGAAACACTTAGAAAAATTTCGAGCAGTCGAAAAAATGACAGTGTTGAAAACTTAGAAAAATTTCCGAAAAAAAACAAAGTGTTGAAACACTTAGAAAAATTTCCGAGCAGTCGTCGAAAAAATGACAAAGTGTTGAAACACTTAGAAAAATTTCCGAGCAGTCGAAAAAATGACAAAGTGTTGAAACACTTAGAAAAATTTCGAGCAGTCGAAAAAATGACAGTGTTGAAAACACTTAGAAAAAATTTCAGAGTCGAAAAAATGACAGTGTTGAAACACTTAGAAAAATTTCCGAGCAGTCGAAAAAATGACAAAGTGTTGAAACACTTAGAAAAATTTCGGAGCAGTCGAAAAAATGACAGTGTTGAAACACTTAGAAAAATGAGTTTCGAAAAAACACTTGTGTTGAAACACTTAGAAAAATTTCCGAGCAGTCGAAAAAATGACAAAGTGTTGAAACACTTAGAAAAATTTCCGAGCAGTCGAAAAAATGACAAAGTGTTGAAACACTTAGAAAAATTTCCGAGCAGTCGAAAAAATGACAGTGTTGAAACACTTAGAAAAATTTCCGAGCAGTCGAAAAAATGACAGTGTTGAAACACTTAGAAAAATTTCCGAGCAGTCGAAAAAATGACAAAGTGTTGAAACACTTAGAAAAATTTCCGAGCAGTCGAAAAAATGACAAAGTGTTGAAACACTTAGAAAAATTTCCGAGCAGTCGAAAAAATGACAAAGTGTTGAAACACTTAGAAAAATTTCGGAGCAGTCGAAAAAAATGACAGTGTTGAAACACGAAAAATTAGAAAAATTTCCGAGACGAAAAATGACAAGTGTTGAAACACTTAGAAAAATTTCCGAGCAGTCGAAAAAATGACAAAGTGTTGAAACACTTAGAAAAATTTCCGAGCAAGTCGAAAAAAAATGACAAAGTGTTGAAACACTTAGAAAAATTTCGGAGCAGTCGAAAAAATGACAGTGTTGAAACACTTAGAAAAATTTCGGAGAGAGTCGAAAAAATGACAAAGTGTTGAAACACTTAGAAAAATTTCCGAGCAGTCGAAAAAATGACAAAGTGTTGAAACACTTAGAAAAATTTCCGAGCAGTCGAAAAAATGACAAAGTGTTGAAACACTTAGAAAAATTTCCGAGCAGTCGAAAAAATGACAAAGTGTTGAAACACTTAGAAAAATTTCCGAGCAGTCGAAAAAATGACAGTGTTGAAACACTTAGAAAAATTTCCGAGTAGTCGAAAAAATGACAAAGTGTTGAAACACTTAGAAAAATTTCCGAGCAGTCGAAAAAAATGACAAAGTGTTGAAACACTTAGAAAAATTTCCGAGCAGTCGAAAAAATGACAAAGTGTTGAAACACTTAGAAAAATTTCGGAGCAGTCGAAAAAATGACAAAGTGTTGAAACACTTAGAAAAATTTCCGAGCAAGTCGAAAAAATGACAAAGTGTTGAAACACTTAGAAAAATTTCGGAGCAGTCGAAAAAATGACAAAGTGTTGAAACACTTAGAAAAATTTCGGAGCAGTCGAAAAAATGACAAAGTGTTGAAACACTTAGAAAAATTTCCGAGCAGTCGAAAAAATGACAAAGTGTTGAAACACTTAGAAAAATTTCGGAGCAGTCGAAAAAATGACAAAGTGTTGAAACACTTAGAAAAATTTCCGAGAAGTCGAAAAAATGACAAAGTGTTGAAACACTTAGAAAAATTTCGAGCAGTCGAAAAAATGACAAAGTGTTGAAACACTTAGAAAAATTTCCGAGCAGTCGAAAAAATGACTAAGTGTTGAAACACTTAGAAAAATTTCCGAGCAGTCGAAAAAATGACAAAGTGTTGAAAACACTTAGAAAAATTTCCGAGCAGTCGAAAAAATGACAAAGTGTTTGAAACACTTAGAAAAATTTCGGAGCAGTCGAAAAAATGACAAAGTGTTGAAACACTTAGAAAAATTTCGAGAAGTCGAAAAAATGACAAAGTGTTGAAACACTTAGAAAAATTTCCGAGCAGTCGAAAAAATGACAAAGTGTTGAAACACTTAGAAAAATTTCGGAGCAGTCGAAAAAATGACAAAGTGTTGAAACACTTAGAAAAATTTCCGAGCAGTCGAAAAAATGACAAAGTGTTGAAACACTTAGAAAAATTTCCGAGAAGTCGAAAAAATGACAAAGTGTTGAAACACTTAGAAAAATTTCGGAGCAGTCGAAAAAATGACAGTGTTGAAACACTTAGAAAAATTTCCGAGAAGTCGAAAAAATGACAGTGTTGAAACACTTAGAAAAATTTCCGCAGTCGAAAAAATGACAAAGTGTTGAAACACTTAGAAAAATTTCCGAGCAGTCGAAAAAATGACAAAGTGTTGAAACACTTAGAAAAATTTCGGAGCAGTCGAAAAAATGACAAAGTGTTGAAACACTTAGAAAAATTTCGAGAAGTCGAAAAAATGACAAAGTGTTGAAACACTTAGAAAAATTTCCGAGCAGTCGAAAAAATGACAAAGTGTTGAAACACTTAGAAAAATTTCCGAGCAGTCGAAAAAATGACAAAGTGTTGAAACACTTAGAAAAATTTCCGAGCAGAGTCGAAAAAATGACAAAGTGTTGAAACACTTAGAAAAAATTTCGGAGCAGTCGAAAAAATGACAGTGTTGAAACACTTAGAAAAATTTCGGAGAAGTCGAAAAAATGACAAAGTGTTGAAACACTTAGAAAAATTTCCGAGCAGTCGAAAAAATGACAAAGTGTTGAAACACTTAGAAAAATTTCCGAGCAGTCGAAAAAAAAATGACAAAGTGTTTGAAACACTTAGAAAAATTTCCGAGCAGTCGAAAAAATGACAGTGTTGAAACAAAAAAATTCAAAGTTTTGAAACACTTAGAAAAATTTCGGAGCAGTCGAAAAAATGACAAAGTGTTGAAACACTTAGAAAAATTTCGAGCAGTCGAAAAAATGACAAAGTGTTGAAACACTTAGAAAAATTTCGAGCAGTCGAAAAAATGACAGTGTTGAAAACAGTTAGAAGAAATTTGAAAGTGTTGAAACACTTAGAAAAATTTCGGAGCAGTCGAAAAAATGACAAAGTGTTGAAACACTTAGAAAAATTTCGAGCAGTCGAAAAAAATGACAGTGTTGAAACGAAAAATTTCGAGCAACGAAAAAAATGTGACAAGTGTTGAAACACTTAGAAAAAATTTCGAGCAGTCGAAAAAATGACAAAGTGTTGAAACACTTAGAAAAATTTCGGAGCAGTCGAAAAAATGACAAAGTGTTGAAACACTTAGAAAAATTTCGGAGCAGTCGAAAAAATGACAGTGTTGAAACACTTAGAAAAAATTTCCGAGACGAAAAAAAGTGTTGAAACACTTAGAAAAATTTCGAGAGCAGTCGAAAAAAATGACAAAGTGTTGAAACACTTAGAAAAATTTCCGAGAGAGCAGTCGAAAAAAAATGACAAAGTGTTGAAACACTTAGAAAAATTTCCGAGCAGTCGAAAAAATGACAAAGTGTTGAAAAACTTAGAAAAATTTCGGAGAGTCGAAAAAAATGACAAAGTGTTGAAACACTTAGAAAAATTTCCGAGAGCAGTCGAAAAAATGACAAAGTGTTGAAACACTTAGAAAAATTTCCGAGCAGTCGAAAAAATGACAAAGTGTTGAAACACTTAGAAAAATTTCGGAGCAGTCGAAAAAATGACAAAGTGTTGAAACACTTAGAAAAATTTCCGAGCAGTCGAAAAAATGACAAAGTGTTGAAACACTTAGAAAAATTTCGAGAAGTTCGAAAAAATGACAAAGTGTTGAAACACTTAGAAAAATTTCCGAGCAGTCGAAAAAATGACAAAGTGTTGAAACACTTAGAAAAATTTCGGAGCAGTCGAAAAAATGACAAAGTGTTGAAACACTTAGAAAAATTTCGGAGCAGTCGAAAAAATGACAAAGTGTTGAAAACACTTAGAAAAAATTTCCGAGCAGTCGAAAAAATGACAAAGTGTTGAAACACTTAGAAAAATTTCCGAGCAAGTCGAAAAAATGACAAAGTGTTGAAACACTTAGAAAAATTTCGGAGCAGTCGAAAAAATGACAAAGTGTTGAAACACTTAGAAAAAATTTCGGAGCAGTCGAAAAAATGACAGTGTTGAAAGAGAAGTGAAAAAATGACAGTGTTGAAACACTTAGAAAAATTTCGAGCAGTCGAAAAAAATGACAAAGTGTTGAAACACTTAGAAAAATTTCGAGCAGTCGAAAAAAATGACAGTGTTGAAACACTTAGAAAAATTTCCGAGCAGTCGAAAAAATGACAAAGTGTTGAAACACTTAGAAAAATTTCGAGCAGTCGAAAAAATGACAGTGTTGAAACAAAAATTTAAAAACACTTAGAAAAATTTCAGCAGTCGAAAAAATGACAAAGTGTTGAAACACTTAGAAAAATTTCGGAGCAGTCGAAAAAA
>JAGFBZ010002988.1:0-17970 GCA_018398805.1 Hirundichthys speculiger
TTGGCCTGGTTCCAATCAGCAGTCTCCACCAGGTCATTCCTGAACTTCATAAGACACACAAGATTAGTTTTCACGTAAATAACATTTGCTAACAGGGATGGTCACCCAGTTCTGCTCTCCAGTGTACATCACCGTACATGTGCTATCATTGCCTTGGGCAATCAGTTCAGCCGGCCTAGGTGGACCAGTTTCCTGTCTCACCCATACTTTGGCTCCAGCCCGGTCAGAGGATCCAAATCCTTGCTGACCTCTCATAGTGACAGCGTCGTCGGGGCGAGAAATTTCCTCCACTTCCGACATCTGACAGGGTTTGATTACTAACTGGGCTATTTTGTCCCCAGCCTGCACCACGTAAGGTCGTTCTGCGATGTTTAGCATTACAACCCCGAGCTCTCCCTGATAGTCTGCGTCTATGACCCCAGCCATTGTTGTTAACCCTTTCAGGGATAACCCAGAACGGGGTAGTATGTGTCCGTACATTCCTGCGGGACACTGCAAACCCAGTCCTGTTTTCACCACCTCTGGCTGATGACAAAGCAGAGTGGTGGTTTTTAAAGCTTTTAGGTCCAGACCTGCAGACCCAGGCGTAGCTCTATGTGGTAATTCAGCTTTGGGGTCAATTTTCCACATTTTAATGGGCTCTCTGTCCGGGGTGTCACACACAGTGATCATCCTATTGAGGGGTGTAACCCCCCCGCCCAATGGCCTGTTATTGATCTGTTTGATCACATCAGGAAGATTTTTCCTCCAATTTCCCAGAGTATTATCCGGATTAGCTTTTCTTAGCGAGGACTTTAAGAGTCCATTCATTCGCTCTATCAGGCCTGCTGCCTGAGGGTGATATGGAACATGATAGATCCATTCCACACTATTGCTTTTGGCCCAATTTTTTATTTCATTTCCAGTGAAGTGGGTACCATTGTCAGTTTGCACTTGGACTGGCATCCCATAAAACTGTTCAATCATATTTAGACATTTCAATGTAGCTTTCTGATTGCTGACTTTACACGGATGTACAACTAGAACTCCGGAATGCGTGTCTACTGCAGTACACGCATATTTGCACCCTTGTGATGCTGGTAAGGGGCCTATAAAGTCCATCTGCCACACCTGGGCAGGTGCTTTTCCTCGATATATGTGACCCTGTAGATGCTGAGGGACACTTTTCCTCTGATGTTGACACTGGGGGCATTGTTCTATAGCTGTTTTCACATCATCCCCTTTTAAGTCTATTCCCCTGTCCTGAGCCCAACTTTAGGGTCCCCTGGATTCCCCAGTGACCTGACTTCACATGTGCCCATGTAGCCAGATCCACTGTGGATTCTCTGGTGACCTTCATAGCCTTAGCTACCCCATCTACATGTCTGTTATGTAGAGCTTCAGGATCGTTATTAAATGTGTGTGCATCTACATGTCGTACATACACAGGGACACTATGTGTTCTCTCCCAGATTTCTTCCCACAACTCTCTGCCCCACACATCCTTAGTCTGAATCTTCCAGTCATTTTGTTTCCAGGTAGCCATCCAGGCCAACATGCCATTCATCACAGACCAGGAATCTGAATAGATTCTGACTTCTGTCACTCCTGCTTGCATAAGAACCATATGAACAGCCTTCAACTCCGCCCACTGACTACTTTTTCCCTCCCCCAGTTGTTCTAAAGTCTGTCCAGTGTGAGGATTATACGCAGCTGCTTTCCACCGTCAGTGAACCAGGCTGTTTTTTTTCTGTTCAGTGGTGAGCTCATCATACCTGATCCCTTCTTTCACAGGAGATTCCATCATCTCTCCCTACCTCAAACCTCCTTTCTCCTTCTTCAGGAGCATCAGCAACCTGTTCATGCAGAACCGAAACACCCTTCTGCCCCGCCTTCACCCTCTCAGATATATACCATTTCCACTTTATGATACTACTCTCTTGTGCTGTTCTTATACGATGCGTGGTAGGATTACTCAATACCCATGATAGTATGGGAATCTGTGGCCTCATGATCACGTCATGTCCTACAGTTTGTGCTTCTGTTTCCACCAAACTCCAATAGCAGGCTAACAGTTGTTTTTCAAACGGAGTATATCTCTCCCCAGCAGGAGGAAGCTTCCTGGACCAGAATCCCATGGGCTTCCTGATCCTTCCCTGCTTTTGCCACAAACTCCAATTTGCATAATCTCCGGTTGCAGAGACCTGCAGCTCCACAGGCCCAGACTGCAATTTCCCAAGAGAAACAGCCTGTGTGATAGCTTCTTTAGCCAGGTCAAATGCATTCTGTTGTAAGGCTGTCCACTCAAAGGAAGCCTTTTTCCGGGTGACTTGATACAGTGGTTTCAGTATCTGTCCTAAATGTGGTATATGTTGCCTCCAATACCCAAACAGACCAATGAACTTTTGTACATCTTGTTGCGAGTGAGGTACAGCAAATGCCTGTATCTTATTCCTGGCTTTGTCTGTTATTTCTCTTTCTCCTTTGTTCCAACAGATGCCTAAGAACTTCACTCTCTGTGCTGGCCCCTGTACCTTATCTGGATTGATTTCCCAGCCATGACTCCTCATGTGAGCCATAGTTCGCTCCAAAACAGACCGGACCGTAGTCTCATCCTCTGCTTGGATCATGATGTCATCAATGTAATGTGAAATCATCACAGAGGGTGGCAGCGTCAGCTCAGCCAAGTGCTCTGCCACCGTACGATGACATATGGTGGGGCTGTGCAGATACCCTTGAGGGAGACGAGTAAATGTGTACCTGTCTTCCTTCCCAGGTAAATGCAAATTGATCCATCCTATCCTCAGGGATAGGTATGGTGAAGAACGCATTGGCCAAATCTATTACTGCATACCAAGTTCCTGGGTGATGCTGCACTCGCTCTATGATGGTAGGCGAGTCAGGGACAGCAGCTGTCAAAGGAGGAGTGTGTTTATTCAATCCTCTATAATCAACAGTCATACGCCAGGTTTTTCCATCAGCCTTTTTTACTGGCCACAATGGATTATTCCAGGCAGTGGTTACAGGTTTCAACACACCAGCTTCCAAATAATCTTTTATGGTAGCTGTAATTTCCTTTTGTCCACCAGGGATCCTATATTGCTTTTGGCATACCACCTGGGTGGCCAAGGGTATAGGAAACGGTGGCATGTTTACTTTTCCCACCGTTACGGCCCTGCAGTTGTAATCTTTCACACCAAACACGTATCTGCCCTCCTTCAAATGCAATGTCATTCCAGCAAGAATATCCATTCCTAATATCCATTCTCTAACGGGAGTGATAATCACTGAGTATTTTCGAATAGGCATTTGTCCAATTTTCAGAGGTAGTTGCACTAATTTCCCTTTTACTTCACTACCTCCTAATCCTGATAAAGTGACTGTGGGCCCTTTAAATTTATCAGGGTTCCCGTGAACAAGCGTGGCCTCCGCCCCTGTGTCTATCAGAGCCACCACTTTTTGTACAGATTTATTCCAATAAATATCAACTGTGACATGGGGGCGTATGTCATCAGCTGACCATTTTTGAGTTCTAATGAGTGGGGCTCGGCCAGATTCCTAATGATATTCCTCTGGTAAATCGGGCCACATCCCGTACTTTCTCGTCTTGGGTTTTATGTTTTTGTTCTTTCCTTTCTGTGCCTTTTTCTTCTGAACTCGAGAAACTCTATACTCGTCACCCCTTTCCTCATCTTCAGAACTTTCCCCCTCAGCTACAGGCTCAGTCTCATAAAGGGCTCGAGCGGGTGGAGGTCGCTCCTCGAGCAGTCTCTCCAGCACAGAAGTTAACTGAGACACGCCCGATTCCAATCCAGTACTCAGACAGGAGACTTTAATCCCTTTTCTGCGAGCCAGTTCTCGCAGCTCACCCGTGGGTTTACCATCAATGTCACCAGAGGGGACTCCAGCTTTAATCAGAGCACCCCAAATATCCTTTCTAGAGAGCCCCCGTTCTGGTTCCTTCCGGAACCGTTGAGGCTGCTGCCTCGACTGGGGAGCGCTCCTCTGTGGGCGTTTTACCGCTCCCCAGTCAGCCAGACTGTCTAGATCTTTAATCATGGTTTTTACTGCTGAAGCTGGTCTACCTGCAGTATTCAACATCAATGTCAACATCAGAGCTCGATATTGATCAGGACTAGTCTTAATCATCAAGTCTCGGACCGCTTTGGGGACTTCCATAGTTTGCCACCTGTTTGCTACGCCCGAAAATATAGCCTCCCGCACCATAAGCTGTGTAAGCTTCCTTAATGCATCTCTGATAGTGAGCCAGGGCCTGTCTAGTGGGGGCCAATCTGAGGGTTGAGTGTAAACACGCCAAACGCCTGCAGCATAACATGAGAACAGTGACACCATCACATCAGTCCCAATTGTCACAACATGATCACGATATGCAGCATTAACATTAGCATCACGAGACAGCCCAATGAATTTCAATGCATCTTGTCCATCAATCTTAACATCCTCAGCCCCGTCTTCCACCATACGAGCAAGCCATAAGTCCAGGGGCTCCAGGGGCTCATCTGATCCTTGTCTATACCGGCTATTTAAATGTCTCAACTCATCCGCAGTATAGTCTTCCAGAATATGCTGCGAGTGTGGGGGAGGATCAGGCGCAGGGACCATGATAGGCTGTCCGGTAGCAGCATCTACCATCACCAGCCCTGATGCAGGGTCAACTGCTGGGACCTGCCCAACAGCTTTGTCCTGCACTTGTCTCCGACGTTGGACCGGTAGGACCTGCGTAGGACCGTAGTCCCACCCGTCAAACCGTCCTCCGTCTCCCTGGCCACCCCAAATGTTTCCATCCCACTTCTCAGGATCCCACTGATCATAATCAGTACGGGCTACAAACGCTCGCACATGAGCTTCATCCATTTTCCTCCTAGGCAGTCCTCGGCTCTTCGAGCGGACCACCTGTGCCATCGTTTTGGCCAACCACTTCTCACTACACTCTTTATCAGCAGTCAACTTTAAGTTTTCCTGCTTGCAGGCTGCCAACTCTGCTTCCAGTTTGGCTTTCTCTGCCTGTGTCTGTCGCAGGGCCTGTTCCTGCTCAACTCTCAAATCATACTGATTTTTCCACAGCGCTGCACACAGCCACATCCGCCTCTGAACTCCCCCCAACGGAGAACGAAGCGCTACTGGAGTCTGTTTCAGCACACAAATCACAGTTTCAGGCGATCCATCAGCAACCGCAGCCTCCCAGGACTCGGGGCGTCCCCCTCCGTCCCGTAAACTCTCGGCTATAGGCTGCCATCTCCCCTGCCAACCAGGGAGAAATACAGGGGGGTCTCCCCCAGCTGTACATTCCTTACTCTTATCTTTACGCTTAAACATTTTGTACCGCAGCCACTCAATAAAACATTAATCAGTTTTCTTTAATCCTGCCGACAACGCCAAATGTTTTGTGAGAAAATTTATCAAGGTTCGGAGTGGTCGGCTGTACAAAATGAAACACACAGACACTCGCTTTTTGCTAGAATGATATATGTTTATATATATTTCCCACAGATAGCAAACATTGCACATAGAAAACACACAATTGCTCTTTTGCTAGAATAATATATGTTTATATATATATTCCCCACAGATAGCAAACATTGCACATAGAAAACACACAATTGCTCTTTTGCTAGAATAATATGTGTCAAGCTTATTCCCCACAAAATATAGAGCAAACAGATCACTGACAGTTCATCAGGGCTAGGCCTTATAATCTCTTACCTTGACACAAAAGGACTGGAGAGCCGGACAGTCCGGTAGAGTGGCCAAAAACCCGGCTGGGCGTCGTGCACAAAACCCGCAGCTGACTCTACTCAAACTTCCGGGGTCACCGTCTTTATAGTCTTTTAACAACATCTGAGCTCGGAAGGAGGGACGGGCCCCATCCGCTCCCCAGGAGCTCACACACTAAGTCTTGGCCTCCCGCCATGGAGCCCATTCACACGGGAGCTCAGTCCCGTGTGAACAGACCAGATAGGGGGAGCATCTCTCTCCCTCTAGTTACATTGTTGATAAACATATGCAGGTGCAGAACTGATACGAAAGAGTTGAATCAGGACATTCTCAGGACACAGAGTTTGCATCAGGGCACCTCTGGCCTGAGAGCCTCCTGATTCAAAAAGGTGCATGATATAATATTCAGCAGTAATATAATTGATAATAGCATGATTGATATATAAAGAGTTGAATTCAGGGCATCTCGGGACACAAAAATATATTTTTCCTTCACTGACTTTACACAACTGTTCAGCTAGATTCCATCATCTCCTCAAACCTCTTTCCTCCTTAAAAGGAAGGGGGCGTGACAAGACGCCTCTTGGGCGGAGGCTAAAGACCATTGGTGCACGGATGCACCTACTCGTCTGGCTCCGCCCTTGAAAATTCAACGCAGACACAGTCTGGCTGTGATCATTGAAGAGCTCACATCACCTCTCACAGAAAAATCTGCCACGCCCTAGAGACGGACAGAGTTACAAACCATTTATCTATTATAGCTAAACCATTGACAATACCATATGCATCCCTCTATATCTATATTAGGACATCTTATTATTTTTATTTCACACTCATTCCAGAAACGTCCACTCAGTTGCTCATAGATTTTACCCTTTAACAAAACCGTCTCTTCTTTAGATAAAATAGCTCATGGATTTTAACCATAACTTTCATTTTAGCCAACGTCAACAGAGAGACTCATAAAATTATCAGTTTCATAACCCAATACACAAAAATAATCAAACTCACACATTTACAAGGACAGCAGCAGCTGGGACGTGCACTCCCCCGCTGCTGATACACACATAGTGCTTTATCTCCTACTGCACTCTCAATTAAACAGACACACACACGTCTTCTGTAAACCTACAACTACAGTCGTCTCAAACTTATCTGCGCGCGTGGACGCACTTTCACTGACACAATCTACTGCCACGAAAGCGTGCAGCTGCTCTTCTCATCCAAAGAATCCTTCACTTTCAAAAACAGACAAATCAGTACAGAACAGGCGTCCCTGTCCTTTTTTTTCACATTTGAGCTCAAAACACCACAGTCCTACAATCACATTACGCATGCTTCATCTACAATTTCGTCCTTAGCCTCAGACAACCAGGACCCGGGGGTCTCCCTCTGTCTATCAGGCTCTGAGCTACAGGACGCCACTTCCCCCCGTCAGAGAGGAATCCAGATCCGTTTCCGGGGTCTCCCCCAGCTGCACATTCCTTATCTTTACGCTTAAACATTTTGTACCGCAGCCACTCAATAAAACATTAATCAGTTTTTCTTTAATCCTGCTGACAACGCCAAATGTTTTGTGAGAAAATTTATCAAGGTTCGGAGTGGTCGGCTGTACAAAATGAAACACACAGACACTCGCTTTTTTGCTAGAATGATATATGTTTATATATATTTCCCACAGATAGCAAGCATTGCACATAGAAAACACACAGTTGCTCTTTTGCTAGAATAATATATGTTTATATATATATATTCCCCCACAGATAGCAAACATTGCACATAGAAAACACACAATTGCTCTTTTGCTAGAATAATATGTGTCAAGCTTATTCCTCACAAAATATAGAGCAAAACAGATCACTGACAGTTCATCAGGGCTAGGCCTTATAATCTCTTACCTTGACACAAAAGGACTGGAGAGCCGGACAGTCCGGTAGAGTGGCCAAAAACACGGCTGGGCGTCGTGCACTAACCCGCAGCTGACTCTACTCAAACTTCCGGGGTCACCGTCTTTATAGTCTTTTAACAACATCTGAGCTCGGAAGGAGGGACGGGCCCCATCCGCTCCCCAGGAGCTCACACACTAAGTCTTGGCCTCTCGCCATGGAGCCCATTTACACGGGAGCTCAGTCCCGTGTGAACAGACCAGATAGGGGGCGCATCTCTCTCTCTCTAGTTACATTTGTTGATAAACATATGCAGGTGCAGAACTGATACGAAAGAGTTGAATCAGGACATTCTCAGGACACAGAGTTTAAACCACCTCTGGCCTGAGGGCCTCCTGACTCAAAAAGGTGCATGCATATAATATCCAGCAGTAATATAATTGATAATAATCAGCATATAAAGAGTTGAATTCAGGGCATCTCGGGACACAAATATATATTTTTCCCTTCAAGGTGGACTCTGTTATAAATCCTCCATCGCTCCAACCGTTGCTTCTATATGATGTCATAGAGCTACTCCAGGTGGACTCTGTTATTAATCCTCCATTACTCCAACCGAGGCTTCTATATGATGTCATAGAGCTACTCCAGCTGGACTCTGTTATAATTCCTCCATCGCTCCAACCGAGGCTTTTATATGATGTCATAGAGCTACTCCAGGTGGACTCTGTTATAAATCCTCCATTATTCCAACCATTGCTTCTATATGATGTCATAGAGCTACTCCAGGTGGAATCTGTTATAAATCCTCCATCGCTCCAACCGTTGCTTCTATATGATGTCATAGAGCTACTCCAGGTGGACTCTGTTATAATTCCTCCATCACTCCAACCGAGGCTTTTATGTGATGTCATAGAGCTACTCCAGATGGACTCTGTTATAAATACTCCATCTCTCCAACCGAGACTTCTTTATGACGTCAAGGAGCTACTCCAGGTGGACTCTGTTATTAATCCTCCATTACTCCAACCGAGGCTTCTATATGATGTCATAGAGCTACTCCAGCTGGACTCTGTTAGAAATCCTCCATTGCTCCAACCAAGGCTTCTATATGATGTCATAGAGCTACTCCAGATGGACTCTGTTATAATTCCTCCATCACTCCAACGGAGGCTTTTATATGATGTCGTAGAGCTACTCCAGATGGACTCTGTTATAAATACTCCATCTCTCCAACCGAGACTTCTATATGACGTCAAAGAGCTACTCCAGGTGGACTCTGTTATAAATACTCCAACGCTCCAACCGAGGCTTCTATATGACATCATAGAGCTACTCCAGGTGGACTCTGTTAGAAATCCTCCATTGCTCCAACCAAGGCTTCTATATGATGTCATAGAGCTACTCCAGATGGACTCTGTTATAAATCCTCTATCGCTCACACCGAGGCTTCTATATGACATCATAGAGCTACTCCAGGTGGACTCCGTTATAAATCCTCCATCGCTCCAACCGAGACTTCTATATGACATCATAGAGCTACTCCAGGTGGACTCTGTTAGAAATCCTCCATTGCTCCAACCAAGGCTTCTATATGATGTCATAGAGCTACTCCAGATGGACTCTGTTATTAATCCTCCATTATTCCAACCGAGGCTTCTATATGATGTCATAGAGCTACTCAGGCTGGACTCTGTTATAAATTGTCCATCGCTCCAACCGTTGCATCTATATGATGTCATAGATCTACTCCAGTTGGACTCTGTTATTAATCCTCCATTACTCAAACCGAGGCTTCTATATGATGTCATAGAGCTACTCCAGGTGGACTCTGTTATAAATCCTCCAACGCTCCAACCGAGGCTTCTATATGATGTCATAGAGCTACTCCAGGTGGACTCTGTTATAAATCCTCCATTATTCCAACCGTTGCTTCTATATGATGTCATAGAGCTACTCCAGGTGGACTCTGTTATAAATCCTCCATCGCTCCAACCGTTGCTTCTATATGATGTCATAGAGCTACTCCAGGTGGACTCTGTTATAAATACTCCAACGCTCCAACCGAGGCTTCTATATGATGTCATAGAGCCACTCCAGGTGGACTCTGTTATTAATCCTCCATTACTCCAACCGAGGCTTCTATATGATGTCATAGAGCTACTCCAGCTGGACTCTGTTATAAATTCTCCAACGCTCACACCAAGGCTTCTATATGATGTCATAGAGCTACTCCAGGTGGAGTCTGTTATAATTCCTCCATCACTCCAACCGAGGCTTTTATATGATGTCATAGAGCTACTCCAGATGGACTCTGTTATAAATACTCCATCTCTCCAACCGAGACTTCTATATGACGTCATAGAGCTACTCCAGGTGGACTCTGTTATAAATCCTCCATCGCTCCAACCGGGACTTCTATATGATGTCATAGAGCTACTCAAGCTGGACTCTGTTATAAACTCTCAAACGCTCCAACCGAGGCTTCTATATGACATCATAGAGCTACTCCAGGTGGACTCCGTTATAAATCCTCCATCGCTCCAACCGAGACTTCTATATGACATCATAGAGCTACTCCAGGTGGACTCTGTTATAAATACTCCATCTCTCCAACCGAGACTTCTTTATGACGTCAAGGAGCTACTCCAGGTGGACTCTGTTATCCTCCATCACGCTCCAACCGAGGCTTTTATATGATGTCATAGAGCTACTCCAGATGGACTCTGTTATAAATACTCCATCTCTCCAACCGAGACTTCTATATGACGTCAAAGAGCTACTCCAGGTGGACTCTGTTATAAATACTCCAACGCTCCAACCGAGGCTTCTATATGACATCATAGAGCTACTCCAGGTGGACTCTGTTAGAAATCCTCCATTGCTCCAACCAAGGCTTCTATATGATGTCATAGAGCTACTCCAGATGGACTCTGTTATAAATCCTCTATCGCTCACACCGAGGCTTCTATATGACATCATAGAGCTACTCCAGGTGGACTCCGTTATAAATCCTCCATCGCTCCAACCGAGACTTCTATATGACATCATAGAGCTACTCCAGGTGGACTCTGTTAGAAATCCTCCATTGCTCCACCAAGGCTTCTATATGATGTCATAGAGCTACTCCAGATGGACTCTGTTATTAATCCTCCATTATTCCAACCGAGGCTTCTTTATGATGTCATAGAGCTACTCAGGCTGGACTCTGTTATAAATTGTCCATCGCTCCAACCGTTGCATTCTATATGATGTCATAGATCTACTCCAGTTGGACTCTGTTATTAATCCTCCATTACTCAAACCGAGGCTTCTATATGATGTCATAGAGCTACTCCAGGTGGACTCTGTTATAAATCCTCCATTATTCCAACCGTTGCTTCTATATGATGTCATAGAGCTACTCCAGGTGGACTCTGTTATAAATCCTCCATCGCTCCAACCGTTGCTTCTATATGATGTCATAGAGCTACTCCAGGTGGACTCTGTTAAAAATACTCCAACGCTCCAACCGAGGCTTCTATATGATGTCATAGAGCCACTCCAGGTGGACTCTGTTATTAATCCTCCATTACTCCAACCGAGGCTTCTATATGATGTCATAGAGCTACTCCAGCTGGACTCTGTTATAAATTCTCCAACGCTCACACCAAGGCTTCTATATGATGTCATAGAGCTACTCCAGGTGGAGTCTGTTATAATTCCTCCATCACTCCAACCGAGGCTTTTATATGATGTCATAGAGCTACTCCAGATGGACTCTGTTATAAATACTCCATCTCTCCAACCGAGACTTCTATATGACGTCATAGAGCTACTCCAGGTGGACTCTGTTATAAATCCTCCATCGCTCCAACCGGGACTTCTATATGATGTCATAGAGCTACTCAAGCTGGACTCTGTTATAAACTCTCAAACGCTCCAACCGAGGCTTCTATATGACATCATAGAGCTACTCCAGGTGGACTCCGTTATAAATCCTCCATCGCTCCAACCGAGACTTCTATATGACATCATAGAGCTACTCCAGGTGGACTCTGTTAGAAATCCTCCATTGCTCCAACCAAGGCTTCTATATGATGTCATAGAGCTGCTCCTGGTGGACTCTGTTATAAACTCTCAAACGCTCACACCGAGGCTTCTATATGATGTCATAGAGCTACTCCAGGTGGACTCTGTTATAAATCCTCCAACGCTCCAACCGAGGCTTCTATATGATGTCATAGAGCTACTCCAGATGGACTCTGTTATTAATCCTCCATTACTCAAACCGAGGCTTCTATATGATGTCATAGAGCTACTCCAGCTGGACTCTGTTATAAATTCTCCAACGCTCACACCAAGGCTTCTATATGATGTCATAGAGCTACTCCAGGTGGAGTCTGTTATAATTCCTCCATCACTTCAACCGAGGCTTCTATATGATGTCATAGAGCTACTCCAGGTGGACTCTGTTATAAATCCTCCATTATTCCAACCGTTGCTTCTATATGATGTCATAGAGCTACTCCAGGTGGACTCTGTTATAAATCCTCCATCGCTCCAACCGTTGCTTCTATATGATGTCATAGAGCTACTCCAGGTGGACTCTGTTATTAATCCTCCATTACTCCAACCGAGGCTTCTATATGATGTCATAGAGCTACTCCAGCTGGACTCTGTTATAATTCCTCCATCACTCCAACCGAGGCTTTTATATGATGTCATAGAGCTACTCCAGATGGACTCTGTTATAAATACTCCATCTCTCCAACCGAGACTTCTATATGACGTCAAGAGCTACTCCAGGTGGACTCTGTTATAAATACTCCAACGCTCCAACCGAGGCTTCTATATGATGTCATAGAGCTACTCCAGGTGGACTCTGTTATAAATACTCCAACGCTCCAACCGAGGCTTCTATATGATGTCATAGAGCTACTCCAGGTGGACTCTGTTATTAATCCTCCATTACTCCAACCGAGGCTTCTATATGATGTCATAGAGCTACTCCAGCTGGACTCTGTTATAAATTCTCCAACGCTCACACCAAGGCTTCTATATGATGTCATAGAGCTACTCCAGGTGGACTCTGTTATAAATCCTCCATCGCTCCAACCGAGGCTTCTATATGATGTCATAGAGCTACTCCAGCTGGACTCTGTTATAAATCCTCCATCGCTCCAACCCCGAGGCTTCTATATGATGTCATAGAGCTACTCCAGGTGGACTCTGTTATAAATCCTCCATCGCTCCAACCGAGGCTTCTATATGATGTCATAGAGCTACTCCAGGTGGACTCTGTTATAAATCCTCCATTATTCCAACCGAGGCTTCTATATGATGTCATAGAGCTACTCCAGGTGGACTCTGTTATAAATCCTCCATCGCTCCAACCGTTGCTTCTATATGATGTCATAGAGCTACTCCAGGTGGACTCTGTTATAAATCCTCCAACGCTCCAACCGAGGCTTCTATATGATGTCATAGAGCTACTCCAGGTGGACTCTGTTATTAATCCTCCATTACTCCAACCGAGGCTTCTATATGATGTCATAGAGCTACTCCAGGTGGACTCTGTTATAAATTCTCCAACGCTCACACCGAGGCTTCTATATGATGTCATAGAGCTACTCCAGGTGGACTCTGTTATAATTCCTCCATCACTCCAACCGAGGCTTTTATATGATGTCATAGAGCTACTCCAGATGGACTCTGTTATAAATACTCCATCTCTCCAACCGAGACTTCTATATGATGTCATAGAGCTACTCCAGGTGGACTCTGTTATAAATCCTCCATCGCTCCAACCGAGGCTTCTATATGATGTCATAGAGCTACTCAAGCTGGACTCTGTTATAAACTCTCAAACGCTCCAACCGAGGCTTCTATATGATGTCATAGAGCTACTCCAGGTGGACTCTGTTATAAATCCTCCATCGCTCCAACCGAGACTTCTATATGACATCATAGAGCTACTCCAGGTGGACTCTGTTAGAAATCCTCCATTGCTCCAACCAAGGCTTCTATATGATGTCATAGAGCTGCTCCTGGTGGACTCTGTTATAAACTCTCAAACGCTCACACCGAGGCTTCTATATGATGTCATAGAGCTACTCCAGGTGGACTCTGTTATAAATCCTCCAACGCTCCAACCGAGGCTTCTATATGATGTCATAGAGCTACTCCAGGTGGACTCTGTTATTAATCCTCCATTACTCCAACCGAGGCTTCTATATGATGTCATAGAGCTACTCCAGCTGGACTCTGTTATAAATTCTCCAACGCTCACACCAAGGCTTCTATATGATGTCATAGAGCTACTCCAGGTGGACTCTGTTATAATTCCTCCATCACTCCAACCGAGGCTTCTATATGATGTCATAGAGCTACTCCAGGTGGACTCTGTTATAAATCCTCCATTATTCCAACCGTTGCTTCTATATGATGTCATAGAGCTACTCCAGGTGGACTCTGTTATAAATCCTCCATCGCTCCAACCGTTGCTTCTATATGATGTCATAGAGCTACTCCAGGTGGACTCTGTTATTAATCCTCCATTACTCCAACCGAGGCTTCTATATGATGTCATAGAGCTACTCCAGCTGGACTCTGTTATAAACTCTCCAACGCTCACACCAAGGCTTCTATATGATGTCATAGAGCTACTCCAGGTGGAGTCTGTTATAATTCCTCCATCACTCCAACCGAGGCTTTTATATGATGTCATAGAGCTACTCCAGATGGACTCTGTTATAAATACTCCATCGCTCCAACCGAGGCTTCTATATGACGTCATAGAGCTACTCCAGGTGGACTCTGTTATAAATCCTCCATCGCTCCAACCGAGGCTTCTATATGATGTCATAGAGCTACTCCAGCTGGACTCTGTTTATAAACTCCTCAACGCTCCAACCGAGGCTTCTATATGATGTCATAGAGCTACTCCAGGTGGACTCTGTTATAAATCCTCCATCGCTCCAACCGAGACTTCTATATGACATCATAGAGCTACTCCAGGTGGACTCTGTTATAAATCCTCCATTGCTCCAACCGAGGCTTCTATATGATGTCATAGAGCTACTCCTGGTGGACTCTGTTATAAACTCTCAAACGCTCACACCGAGGCTTCTATATGATGTCATAGAGCTACTCCAGGTGGACTCTGTTATAAATCCTCCATCGCTCCAACCGAGGCTTCTATATGATGTCATAGAGCTACTCCAGGTGGACTCTGTTATAAATCCTCCATCGCTCCAACCGAGGCTTCTATATGATGTCATAGAGCTACTCCAGGTGGACTCTGTTATAAATCCTCCAACGCTCACACCGAGGCTTCTATATGATGTCATAGAGCTACTCCAGGTGGACTCTGTTATAATTCCTCCATCGCTCCAACCGAGGCTTCTATATGATGTCATAGAGCTACTCCAGGTGGACTCTGTTATAAATCCTCCATTATTCCAACCGTTGGCTTCTATATGATGTCATAGAGCTACTCCAGGTGGACTCTGTTATAAATCCTCCATCGCTCCAACCGTTGCTTCTATATGATGTCATAGAGCTACTCCAGGTGGACTCTGTTATTAATCCTCCATTACTCCAACCGAGGCTTCTATATGATGTCATAGAGCTACTCCAGCTGGACTCTGTTATAATTCCTCCATCACTCCAACCGAGGCTTTATATGATGTCATAGAGCTACTCCAGATGGACTCTGTTATAAATACTCCATCTCTCCAACCGAGACTTCTATATGATGTCATAGAGCTACTCCAGGTGGACTCTGTTATAAATCCTCCAACGCTCCAACCGAGGCTTCTATATGATGTCATAGAGCTACTCCAGGTGGACTCTGTTATAAATCCTCCAACGCTCCAACCGAGGCTTCTATATGATGTCATAGAGCTACTCCAGGTGGACTCTGTTATAAATCCTCCATCGCTCCAACCGAGGCTTCTATATGATGTCATAGAGCTACTCCAGCTGGACTCTGTTATAAATTCTCCAACGCTCCACACCGAGGCTTCTATATGATGTCATAGAGCTACTCCAGGTGGACTCTGTTATAAATCCTCCATCGCTCCAACCGAGGCTTCTATATGATGTCATAGAGCTACTCCAGGTGGACTCTGTTATAAATCCTCCATCGCTCCAACCGAGGCTTCTATATGATGTCATAGAGCTACTCCAGGTGGACTCTGTTATAAATCCTCCATCGCTCCAACCGAGGCTTCTATATGATGTCATAGAGCTACTCCAGGTGGACTCTGTTATAAATCCTCCATTGCTCCAACCGAGGCTTCTATATGATGTCATAGAGCTACTCCAGGTGGACTCTGTTATAAATCTCTCAATCGCTCCAACCGAGGCTTCTATATGATGTCATAGAGCTACTCCAGATGGACTCTGTTATAAATACTCCAACGCTCCACCGAGGCTTCTATATGATGTCATAGAGCTACTCCAGGTGGACTCTGTTATAAATCCTCCATCGCTCCAACCGTTGCTTCTATATGATGTCATAGAGCTACTCCAGGTGGACTCTGTTATAAATCCTCCATCGCTCCAACCGTTGCTTCTATATGATGTCATAGAGCTACTCCAGGTGGACTCTGTTATAAATCCTCCATTCTCCAACCGAGGCTTCTATATGATGTCATAGAGCTACTCCAGGTGGACTCTGTTATAAATCCTCTCATACGCTCACACCAAGGCTTCTATATGATGTCATAGAGCTACTCCAGGTGGACTCTGTTATAATTCCTCCATCACTCCAACCGAGGCTTCTATATGATGTCATAGAGCTACTCCAGGTGGACTCTGTTATAAATCCTCCATTATTCCAACCGAGGCTTCTATATGATGTCATAGAGCTACTCCAGGTGGACTCTGTTATAAATCCTCCATCGCTCCAACCGTTGCTTCTATATGATGTCATAGAGCTACTCCAGGTGGACTCTGTTATAAATCCTCCATCGCTCCAACCGAGGCTTCTATATGATGTCATAGAGCTACTCCAGGTGGACTCTGTTATAAATACTCCAACGCTCCAACCGAGGCTTCTATATGATGTCATAGAGCTACTCCAGGTGGACTCTGTTATAAATCCTCCATTACTCCAACCGAGGCTTCTATATGATGTCATAGAGCTACTCCAGGTGGACTCTGTTATAAATTCTCCAACGCTCACACCGAGGCTTCTATATGATGTCATAGAGCTACTCCAGGTGGACTCTGTTATAATTCCTCCATCACTCCAACCGAGGCTTTATATGATGTCATAGAGCTACTCCAGGTGGACTCTGTTATAAATCCTCCATCTCTCCAACCGAGGCTTCTATATGATGTCATAGAGCTACTCCAGGTGGACTCTGTTATAAATCCTCCATCGCTCCAACCGAGGCTTCTATATGATGTCATAGAGCTACTCCAGGTGGACTCTGTTTTATAAATCCTCCATCTCTCCAACCGAGGCTTCTATATGATGTCATAGAGCTACTCCAGGTGGACTCTGTTATAAATCCTCCATCGCTCCAACCGAGGACTTCTATATGATGTCATAGAGCTACTCAAGCTGGACTCTGTTATAAACTCTCAAACGCTCCAACCGAGGCTTCTATATGACATCATAGAGCTACTCCAGGTGGACTCCGTTATAAATCCTCCATCGCTCCAACCGAGACTTCTATATGACATCATAGAGCTACTCCAGGTGGACTCTGTTAGAAATCCTCCATTGCTCCAACCGAGGCTTCTATATGATGTCATAGAGCTACTCCTGGTGGACTCTGTTATAAACTCTCAAACGCTCACACCGAGGCTTCTATATGATGTCATAGAGCTACTCCAGATGGACTCTGTTATTAATCCTCCATTATTCCAACCGAGGCTTCTATATGATGTCATAGAGCTACTCAGGCTGGACTCTGTTATAAATTGTCCATCGCTCCAACCGTTGCTTCTATATGATGTCATAGAGCTACTCCAGGTGGACTCTGTTATAAATCCTCCATCGCTCCAACCGAGCTTCTATATGATGTCATAGAGCTACTCCAGGTGGACTCTGTTATAAATCCTCCATCGCTCCAACCGTTGGCTTCTATATGATGTCATAGAGCTACTCCAGGTGGACTCTGTTATAATCCTCCATTACTCCAACCGAGGCTTCTATATGATGTCATAGAGCTACTCCAGCTGGACTCTGTTATAAATATCCTTCTCTCCAACCGAGACTTCTATATGACGTCAAGGAGCTACTCCAGGTGGACTGTTATAAATACTCCAACGCTCCAACCAAGGCTTCTATATGATGTCATAGAGCTACTCCAGGTGGACTCTGTTATAAATTCTCCAACGCTCACACCGAGGCTTCTATATGATGTCATAG